>JAWQEG010003436.1:0-2500 GCA_033782935.1 Petrolisthes cinctipes | reverse complement strand
AAACACATACATAGGCTAATCTGATTCCGTAATGTATCCTCTGTATCTATCTTAAACAACTGGTATATAACATTACTAAAACTCTATGTACACAGTGAAGCCCTAATATGTACAGTTGGACACAGGAATTGGTGGTACAGCCCAGGTGAAAGATACTTGTCCCCATTTGAGTAACAATGTCTATTATCAGGTACTTGCTTTTTATTACCATCCTCAATACTGACTTCTGTCCCTGATGTCTCCTATTTGGCACTAAGGAACTTGATATTGGGAGAAATTTTCCATCTTTCACTTGGGCTGTACCACGAATTTCTGTGTCCAACTGTACAGCATCCCGGAGCCTAATAATTTCTCTCCTGCGTCATGAGTATAATAAAATCTTTACCCTGTTGGCCTCCTCCTCCTCCTCCTCCAGTACCATTACGCATTGACCTTGTTGTTGCATAGTTCTCCTAGTCTTCACTCTCTAACTCACTCACCAAAAACAACAACAGTCATGCAATTACACTCATTCATCCTTTTTAGGGGAGATTCATTTGTTGTCGAGTTTGAAGGTCTCTGGGGGTTCCTTCAAACAGCGCCACAAAAACAGACCGATCCCTGTTAGTACCATTGAGGGAGCCTGTTATCTGGGGTAGTTTGTGGGAATCAGTAGCCCTTCTCCAATTTACCAATATCTAGAGAATCTCTCCTTAATTAAGGGACCCTGTGTTGAAGTCAGAAAATTGGAGGTAAATGAGTCCTTCAAACATTGCCACGAAACACACACACCTACATAGAAGGAGCTTGTTTCGCGGTATAGTCAGGAGGAGTCAGAAGCCACCAGGTCTCATACACGATCACAGGGTCCCTTTAGGGGGTAGTACACTTTTGGTAAATCTGGATTAACTGATTTCTCCAATCTATTCCAAGCAACAGGCCACCATTATTTGTGTTCAATTAGTCCTGTTTCCTGGCATACTTTGGAGGAATCAAGGAGCTCTAATGTACCAAAAGTATACTACGTCCTTAATTTACCCAAAGGAGCTCGTGCGTGCGTTTGTGTGGATGACGTGATGCCGGGCACAATTATCATTACGTCACTGCACCACTTTTCCCAGTCAGTGAGTCTGGGTGGTGAGGAATTGGCTTTTTGCTTCTATTCATTCATTCTTGTTTAGGTTAGTGTGAACAGTTTCTTTTTAAATAATGTAAACAATACTACTGTGCTTTCTCAATGACTGTAAATAAAATAAAATTATGATGAAGAACAAATAAAAAACACACAGGAGTTATTCATTCTTGTTTAGGTTGGTGGGTACAGGGGTTTTAAGAATAATATAAAACAACACTTTCTCAATGACCAATAAACACGAAGGATTTAGAAGGCAAGGAGAGAGAGAGAGAGAGGAGAGAGAGAGAGAGAGAGAGAGAGAGAGAGAGAGAGAGCCTGAACTGAGTAAGTGTACAGGAAAACACGGTAACCTTTTAACACAATACAACACAACACAATAAATAAATATATATATAATAACTTTGGTATTGGGGGTAACTGTTGGACTGACGACTGTAGGTTAGGTTAGATTAGATTAGTTTAGGTTAGGTTAAGTCACATGAGGCTTTAACATTATCCTATTTAAAAGACCCAGTTGCATAAATTTGTGACTGTCATGAATATCCCGTTTTTTTTTTTTTTTATTCATTATTATTATTATTATTATTATTTTGTTTTAACCATTATTTATTCTTTTCTTTTTTTCTTTTTTTTTTAAGTGGAAGTTAAGGGGGGGAAGGGGGAGGTGAGTAGCCTACATTGTTGCATGGTAAATCTGGAGCAACTGAATCCTCCTCCAAACTATTCCAAGCAACAGAGCTCAATTATTCTTTGGGTAATCTGGTCCTGTTTCCTGACCGACATAATTAATATACTTTGGAGGCATCAGCAGGTATTCTTACACAGGCTATATGGAAAAAAAGTTCATTATTCTGGAAGTACTGTAAAGAATAGTCTACAAAAATAATGACTCGGTGATTACAAAACAACAAACCTAATATTAAAAACGTTGTATTGTAGTTACGTAGTCTTGTATTTTCTATATGTTGTAAACCCTCGAAAACAACATCGTGTGTAAGAATTCTTGTGGCCAACTGTACAGTACAGTACTAAAAAAAATATATATACAGTCTTATCCCCTTAAGGACCCTGTGATCGTGTATGGGAATTGGAGGCTTTTAATTCCTCCTGACTATGCCACGAAACAAGCTCCTTTCATATAGGTGGTGTTCGTGGCAATATTTGAAGGACTCGTATACCTCCAATTTTCAGACTACATCACATGGTCCCTTAATTTAATGATCCACCTCCAAAATCATGTCCAATTTTGTTCGAGATTCAAATATATAAAAATAATAATAAATATAATATTAAATAAAATAATAATAAAAATAGCCTTACCATACTTCCGAACATCGACAGTAATAAATTGGTTATGTGATGATAAACTAAAGTAAAACATTTTCG
>JAWQEG010003435.1:0-90188 GCA_033782935.1 Petrolisthes cinctipes | reverse complement strand
AGTGGATGGGTCAGTTCATATACCTGTTGTCATCCTCTATTTAACTAATGAGGTGGAGGTCACGAGATTAACCCTACGCCCCCCTCCACCCATTCCCCTTCTCTTGCACAATATTAATCTAGAGGTCCCGATATTAACCCCTCTCCCTTCCATTCCCCTTCTCTTGCAAATTATTAATCCAAAGTTTCTGGAAATTAATATAAACATTCACGAAACGTAGTACATGCAGAGTGCATTATATTTTGTGCTTCAGATTCCCATATACTGAGCTGTATTAAGGGTGAATATAACATAGATATTTTGGAGTTAATTATTTCTCCAAACTATTCCCTGCAACAAGCCATTATTATTATTATCATCAAAGCTGATCCGAGCTGTGTATAGTTTGAAGGAATAGCAAGTCAGGTTCTCTCTCTCACACACACAAACGATACGGACATTAAACGAAGCCAAGGTCGGTCTCTCTCTCTCTGTCTCTGTCTCTCTCTCTCTCTCTCTCAAGACGAAGCCAAGGTCACACACACGATACGAACACGGACACCACCACTCTCCTCCACCTTCACCCTCATCCAATCATTGACAACGGGAGGAGAACAACACGGTAGGTATTTTCTCCGTATTGTAGCTTTGATGTATCTGCCCGAGCTGAGGGATCACAAAAATGCATCGCTGTGAGATTTATTCAGATGATATCGGGTGGCTAATCTTTGTCATTTCCATCATACACAGGTTGAAGACACGGGAATAAAACAAACAAACAAACTTTAAAATTTGTTGTTGTACAGCCATCAACAACAAAATTAGTGACGTCGCTCCAAAAAATATATATTAGAAATAGAAATAGAAATAAAAATAATAATAATAGTAATAATAATACTAAATATATATATATATATATATATATATATATATATATATTATATATATATATATATATATATATATATATATATATATATATATATATATATATTTTCCTTAGTCTTCTAAAGAATAAAAAGTAAACTGACAGATGCATTAAGAAACAACAGACTGACATACAGCCAACGTATTAGATCGGTACTCTGATGCACACTGTGATTCAAGGATATATATACACACAGGGATTATTATTATTATGTCGTGTCAGAAGCGTCCTTGAACAGAAAGGGATAAGTTCAACTCTCCTCACAGCCACAGTACCTACTGGCTAGAAGGTTGAAGGTACCGTACTGTAATGTCTTGCTGTTTTACTGTTCTCGTCCACAAAGAGATGATTATGATAAGCATATGGATAGCTTCCCTGTGATACCAAATTGGATACGATTCTCATATAAAAGTAAACAACATAACAGAAAGCAAGACCATACCGACACACAGTACTTCAATACAGTCAAACAGACGGGTAAATCTACTGAGGTATCTACTCGCACACATTAGCAGACAGACACACCGTATCAAGCATATCAGACCATCCAACAGACCAGACATTACCAGCACACAGACAGACAAACAGATAGACAGGAAGATTAGCCAGACAGACAGAGAGGAAGGCCAGCCAGACAGTGAAATTATAATCTGCAAATCCTTTCAGGGTGTCCAATGTTGACTGGCACTGAGCCTTGAGTGAGTTAAGGAGAGAGAGAGAGAGAGAGAGAGAGAGAGAGAGAGAGAGAGAGAGAGAGAGAGAGAGTGTGTGTGTGTGTGTGTAGCAAGGCATAAATGGTTTAATGTTGGGTTGTGATGGGGGTGATGGTGGTGTTGAATGATGGTGGAGCATGGTACTTGTGATAAATTGTGTCATAGGCTACAGGTGGTGGAGGCACAGTAAATGTAATGGAGATGCTGGAGAGTTTAACTGTTAGTGAGTTGGTGGAGTGTGTGTGGGTAGAGGAAACAAATAAGAAGGAGGAATGTTGAATGAAAGAGCATTAGTGAATGGTGACATGATTATTGTGTTGGTGGTGGAGGTAGAGATCGATGGTGGTTGTGATGATGATAGAGGTGGTGACGAACAATGGTTGAGGAGCGTTGCAAAGTCATTCCAAGGAGCATATTTTACAAAGGGCTGTGGAGCGTGACATACAAGAGAGTATATGGATGAATCCCATGTGGTGTGTGTGTGTGTGTGTGTGTGTGTTTATAAGGGTGGAGCAGGTGATGTTGTTGTGGTGTGAATGTTACAACGCAGTTAACTTAAACCTGTTTAACCAATATTTTGTAATCATAAACTTCCCTCCCTTCCTTCCTCCCTCTCTCACACACACACACACACACACACACACACACACACACACACCTTAGGATGTAGAAGATTGAGGATGAATATGTATGGGGCTTTCATTCACAGTAGAGAGGGTGGAGAGCAGGAATGTGGAGAGGGTGGAGACTCGGAATGTGGAGGGAATGGAGTGCTGAATGGGGGTGGAAGAGTAGAGTGTTGTTGTGTGGAAGGGGTGGAAAAAGTTGGAATGTGGAAGGAGTGGAGTGTGGAAGGGGTGAAGTGTTGGAGTGTGGAAGGGGTGAAGTGTTGGTATGTGGAAGGGGTGAAGTGTTGGAGTGTGGAAGGGGTGAAGTGTAGGAATGTGGAAGGGGTGAAGTGTTGGAATGTGGAAGGGGGTGAAGTGTTGGAATGTGGAAGGGGTGAAGTGTTGGAATGTGGAAGGGGTGAAGTGTTGGAATGTGGAAGGGGTGAAGTGTTGGAATGTGGAAGGGGTGAAGTGTTGGAGTGTGGAAGGGGTGAAGTGTTGGTATGTGGGGAGCTAGGGAGTGAGAATGGAAGGGAGGAAGGGATGGAGAGGGAAGGTAAAAAGAAGGGAGGTAGGGAGAGAAAAGTAAGAATGGATAGAGGAATAAGGAAAGAATGGAGGGTGAATAGCTAATTGCGAAGGGATAGTTAAAGATAGAGAGCATAACTTAGGGGTGGGTGGAAGGCAGCATGGAGGCGGGGCGGGGGGGGGGGGACTTGAGATAGGGTAGGGAGGACCATGTGGGTGGAATAAGTTACGAAAAACATGTTGGCGCATAAGAGGTGAAGGAGCATTGTTGAGCATAAGTGTCCTGGAACATCATCGGAGCATGTGGACTTATATACACAAACAAACTGACTTAAAGGTACAGGTTGCTAATTGGAAAATATGATGGAGCATGTTGGTGAAGTATTAAAGGAGCATGTGGATTTTAATACATAAACTAAGCTATAAGAATCTAAGACATGAGAGTGAGGAGTTGATGAAAGGAAAATATGAAGGTGAAGGAGCATATTGGTGGAGCCTGAGGGTGGAGCGTGGTGTGGTGGAAGCATGTGTGGGCGGAAGGAGGGTGGAGTAGGCTAGGGTCATGACCAGGCTGTAGAGGAGGTATTTCCTTATAGGAGATGGGTGGTAATGAGAGAGAGAGAGAGAGAGAGAGAGAGAGAGAGAGAGAGAGAGAGAGAGAGAGAGAGAGAGAGAGAGAGAGAGAGAGAGAGAGAGAGAGAGAGAGAGAGAGAAGGAAATAGGTAAGGGAGGAGGGAGAGGAAAGGTCGTATTTTTGAGGTACTGGGGCTGGAATTTCCTCCCATGTCTATGTGGCAGTGAAAGGGGATAGAAGCTGGGACGAATGAAAGAGACAATGTGGTACTAACTTGCATCATACATTTATCTCTATAATTATGAACTGACAACACAAATTTACAGTATATACTCTATAAGTCTATAGTTATCGTCATATTGGTCCACTGTGTACTTCCCTTATTAAACACCTTCTTTCTCTCTATGGCTGATAAAAAATAGTCTCGGGCAAATGTAGGGGAGAGAGAGGGTAAGGAACAGTGACAAGAGGGAAAAGGGAACGACAAGTAGAAGGTATGGGGTACAGGGGGAAGGACCAAGAGAAGGGGAAGAGTAAAGGATATAAACAATTAGGGAGGCAGGGAGGGAGTGGGATAGAGGTGACATTTGAACTTAATAGACCAGTCATTCCGAGTCTTCTCTACCAAAAAAAAACAAAAAAAACACTCCAGATAAGATTCCCACACGCACCTTTATATATTTTTGCAACAGTATAAGTAATAATACATTCATAGTCTATAATTATCTTCTTGGTAAATTACGAAGTATATTTATTTTATGTCACGATCCAAAGTCATGCAACAGATTAATTTAAGTGAACCATTCGAGTGAATCTTATGAGAGACCAGCAGCTATGATTCGTATGATGATATTTCCGAGGCAGTTTAATTGGAAAGTGTTGCAGGACTGTTGGCGTGACTGTACCATTAAAAAAAGAAAAGAAAAAAAAAAGAATAAATAGAAAGAAAAATGAAAGCTAGCCAATGTAATTTTTACTTACGGAGCAGTTTGATTGCCCAAGAACAAGCCACGCATTGTACCTGTGGAAAATAATATAACAATTAATAACTTTACAGTATTTATATAATTATGTGAAGAAATATATTAATACACAGATTGATAGACGGAGGGAGAAGTAGTAAAGATTGTCACAGCAAAGATAATGAGAGTGATGCAATGATGATATAAGTGATGAGTTAAAATGTTAAATAGACAGATGGATAAACAGATATATAAACAAAGAGACAGAGAATCAGAAAGGGAGGGTAGTGATGGGATAAGATAACATAGGTGTTCAGACTCTCTTCCCTCTCATTCACTCTCCCTCCGCAGCTCCAATACCCTTTCCCCCCCGTTTTAACACTCCCCCACTCCCACACCCCCATCAAAACACTATCTCTGGAATGTCACAACCTCCTCCTATCCAGCCGTCCGTCCATCCACCCTACCTATCCTTCCTCCCTCCTCACGACCTCTCCGCCTCCAAGAACAGTCACGATCAAAAGTCTATTTCAATTATTCTTATAAACCAATATTACAGAACAACGATCGTGGAGTACAGCAGTGATGAGAGAGAGAGAGAGAGAGAGAGAGAGAGAGAGAGAGAGAGAGAGAGAGAGAGGAACAAGAGCATTGGGGAACCTCGTGTCTCATTATCCACCTGGGATGTTGAGGAAATGCCACGCCTGAGTGTAGGGGGTTATGTATATAATTATGTATGTATGTATGTATGTAGCCTATGACAGTAAGATATAATTTACATATGTCTCTAAATTGTGTAGGGTATGTAGGCATTTAAGCACAGCATACAAGTCTAAGAAACCATTTATGTACTACACTATACTGTACTGTATTACCCCTGTTGCATGCTGCTGTACTGACCACCACGCCTGTTCACCATTACTTACGGTCCTGTGCCTAGCCGTGTACAGAGGTCTGACCGCCGTCCTAACCACAAGGCTGTGTGGTGATGGTCGGTGTTGGCAATATTGTCCCGTACTGTGTAATCAATGGTAACCTGCCAGTGTGTGTGTGTAGTCTTTCGCACGTTTTCTGTCTGTCGTTTCCTTATTTGTGTTCTGATTTCTTGTTTTTTCCTTCTTCTTTCCTCTCACTCTCTCTCTTCCATTCACTAAAATTTTGGCTTCCCCCTTTTCCTGTCTTATCTCCTACCTTGACAGTCCAGTACTCTACCATCTTCCTCGCTCCTTCTCTCTCTCCTCCCTGGCTCCTACCCCTAACCACCCGTACCTCCCGTGTGTTAATTTCAAGGCTGCCTGAAGGAGCTCGCCGGAAGTGACAAGTTTCCGGGCCACATAGCGTATTATTGCCCAACTGTATTGTGTTAAGAGACGCGCTACCTATACTCTTTATTACCATTACCCAGAAGACTTTGGGTATCAACAATTTTAAAATGCAACTTTATGGTGACTGGTTGTAGTCTTAATCTAAACTTAATTATACCCACACTATCGTAACCAACCAAACCGAACCTGTCGTTAATAATCTAACCTAATATTAATATGACTATGTATATCGACAGTACATTAACTTTAACAAGGCTAAATGTTACTTGGTATAACATAACCAAAGTTCCGCTAATCAGATGCCTTACTTAACTAACTTTAGCGTATCTTGGTACACTTGAAGCCAACATTGACTGGCCTAATCGATATCTAATCTAATCATAGGTACCTGAGATATATATGTTCTCTGCTGAAAACAGAATAAAGAGTTGGAAGCCTAAAGAAGGTTGTGCACTGCTTCCGGGCCCTGGGGTGAGGAATGCTGAGGCTGGAGGGGAAGGAAGGATGGGAGGTGGAGATTTGTGACGAGGAAGATAGAGAAGTGTGGGGAAGGGGAGATGTTTGTGGAGGGAGATGAGAGGTGTAGGGAGTGGGAGAGGTGTGTGGAGGGGGATGAAATTTGAGGCGAGGAGGAAGAAGTGTGGGAGTGGGAAATGTGTAAGGAGGGGGATGAGAGATGTGGGGGTAAAGTGTGGAAGACAAGAGGCAGAAATAATAAGAGTAGGTGAATTGAGGAGAGGGAGATAAATAGAGATGGAGAGAGAAAAATAGAGAGGGGAAAGAGGGGAAAAATGAGGAACAAACATACATAACTAAACACGGAAGTCGTAACTTATATGCGAGTGAGTAGCAGTTGTCCCTGGCCACGGTAGCTGGCTTGATTAAAGCTTATGTCCAGTGTCGGAACATTAAAAAAAAATGCATAAATATGTCCATACATACATGCATAAATACATACAATAACCGTCTCGTGTGGTATTGTGGCCCGGGGCAGGTTAGGTTCATTCATGAATCCAGCACTAAGCTCAGTAAAACACACACACACACACACACACACACACACATAAACTCACACAATTGGGCAAACTCATACACACACTGGCTCTCTCTCATACATGCTTATACATACATAGTAAACAAAAGGAGAGAAGAAGGGAGAGGGAGGGACGAAGAGTGTAATTAAGAAGGGAGAAAGTGGAAAGAAGAAATTGGAATAAAGAAAGAAAATTATGGAAGATAGAAAGAAAAGAAAGACAGGGAGGGAGGGAGGGAGGTAGGAAAGGCAACAATGAGGGGAGGAAGAAGGAAAGAAGGAAGACAGACAGGCAAGAACGGAGGGATGAAGTAAGAGAGGTAATCAGAGAGGTAGGGAAGAAGGGAGGGAGTAAAGGTTAGTGAAAGGAAGTAGCAGGTGAAGGCGAGGTAAGAGGGGAAGAGAAAGAGGAAGGACTAATGGGAGAATAGAGAAGATGGGAAATCAAATCATCAACATACACCGATATAGCCTATAGCCTACACTGTATACTACACTATATACCTTCATAAACACTCACTATAGGCTACCTTCTCTACAATATAGCCTTCCTTCCTCCTATACACCATACATATACTCATATCACTATACATCTATTTACTCTCTCACTATCTTCATATTCACCCACTATACTTTCTCTACAATATAGCCTTCCTTCCTCTTATACTCCATACATATAGGCTACTCATATCACGTTCTTCATATTCACACACTATACATCTATTTACTCTATCACTATCTTCCTATTCACCCACTATAGCCTACCTTCTCTACTATATATCCTTCCTTCCTTCCTCCTATACACCATACGTCTATATCACGTTCTTCATATTCACTCCATATCTCTATACTCTTGATAAAAAAAAAAAAGAGGAGAGGAGGGAAGGGGAGGAGAGGCGAGGCGTGAACAGGGGAGGAAGGGAGGGGAAGTGGATAAGAAGGGTAAAGGCGACAGGGGGGAGGGGGGGGTGGCACAGCGGAAACCAAGAACAGTGGAAGACTGCGGTGTGGGAAGGGGTAAGGGGGTGGGTGAGAAAGAGGGAGTGGGTGTGGGGAGAGAGTGGGAAGGAAAGGAGGGCAAGTGGGGGTAGGAAATGAGGGCAAGTGGGGGGTAGGAAATGAGGGCAAGTGGGGGGGGGGAGGAAAGGAGGCAAGTGGGGGAAGGAAAGGAGTGATGGGAGAGGGAAGGAAGGTGGGATGGAAAAATGGTAGAGAATGGAGGAAAGGAAAGTGGAAAGAGAAGGAAGGATATATATAGCCTACAGGTGGAAGAGAGGAAGGAGGGAAGAGGGGGTAAAAAAAAAAGTGCTAAGGAAAGGAGGAAGCAGTGAGAGAGGGGAGGGGAAGAGGAGGGATACATGCGACTGTGGGGAGAGGGGGAGAACGAAGTGGGAGGGGGGAGGGGGTTTAGGATATGTGAGGAATGCAGGACTACAAGTGCAGGACAATAGGATGGGGAGAATGTTTGGATTTCCAGGGTGATGAAAACAGGAGAGGTAAAGGAGTCACGAGAAAAGAAATAAAAACCAGGGAAGCGAGTCACTAGTAAGTAAATATACAAATAAGGAAAAGTCAATAAACGTAACAGTTTCCAGGGGAATAAAAAGAGCCTGAGAAAAGTCACGTGTTAGAAAGGAAAACGTATTAAGGAGAGTAAAGGCAATATAAAACGTTATGTAGAGAAAGAAATACATGGAAAAATATAAAATTAATGAATACGTAAAAAGTATGTGAGTATAGAAAATAGTACATGACGATAAAAGTAGACAAATTAAATTAATGGATAAATACGAGAAGTGATGCAAGGTGAGTTGAAAAGTAATCGGCATGAGAGAGAGAGAGAGAGAGAGAGAGAGAGAGAGGAGAGAGAGAGAGAGAGAGAGAGAGAGAGAGAGAGAGCCACCCCAGCCAGAGGACTGATACACGAAAGAGGGGAAGGGGAGCAGTGAAAGGATGTGGAGAGGGGAGAGAGAGAGAGAGAAAGGAAAAGTGAGTGAAAATGGATTGAGAGATTGTGTGAGAGAAAGGGAGTGAGGAGGAGGGAACAAGGGAAATGTGTGTGTGTGTGTGTGTGTGTGTGTGTGTGTGTGTGTGTGTGTGTGTGTGCGCGCGCAGGGGGATGGAAGGGAGTGAGAATGCAGGAATGATAGAAAGAGGAAACTATTGGGGAGTAAAAGAATGAGTGAGACAGAGAGAAAGGAGATGTGGACGGAAGAAGCAAATAAACAGGAAGAGAAGCAGACAGAACCGGAAGGAAGGCAAGGGGAGATATGAGGGAAGGAGCCAGGCAAAGAGGGAGTGGGAGAGGGAAGAAGGGATGGGAAGAGTGAGAGGACGAGGGGGAGAGGGAGACAGGAAAGGTGGTGGAGAGGAAGAGTTGAAAGGTGAAAGGGAAATATGGATGGGTGAAAAGAGAGGGGTTCTTTAAGAAAGAAGAAAGGACAGGGGGAAATGAATGGTTAGAGAGAGAGAGAGAGAGAGAGAGAGAGAGAGAGAGAGAGAGAGAGAGAGAGAGAGAGAGAGAGAGAGGAGAGAGAGAGAGAGAGAGAGAGAGAGAGAGAGAGAGAGAGAGAGAGAGAGAGAGTAATAAAACGAGGAGGGTGAGATAGAGGAAAAAAGGTCAGGAAGAAAGGAAGGGGAGAGGCATAAAGGAAGATGAGGGTGAGAGAAGTGTGCGACGGAAAGGAGATAAGAGAGAGAGAGAGAGAGAGAGAGAGAGAGAGAGAGAGAGAGAGAGAGAGAGAGAGAGAGAGAGAAATTAAGTAGTGTGGGATGGACAGAAGGGAGGATAGGAAGAAATGAAAGTACTCACTAAGGGATGCAATGAAGAGAGAGAGAGAGAGAGAGAGAGAGAGAGAACATGTGAGCCGCCCGTTGCGACTTCCCTCACGAAATGGGTAATAAAACACTGAGTGAGGTCTGAGGGAGGGGGAGAGAGGGAGGGGTAATGGGGCTGAAAGAAGGGGAGAGAAGAGGAGAGACGAGGAAGGAACGAAAATGGAGGGAGAAAAGGGCGAGTGGGGGAGGGAGGATAAAGAATAAGAGAGAGGGTGAAGGAAGAAGGGGTGAAGAGGAGGGAGGGTGGGTAGGGGGATAAGAGAAGGGGAAGAAGGAAAAAGGTTGGGAATGGATAATGAGACTTGGGTGACTGAAGGATGGAGGAAAATAGTACCGTATAGTTCGGATGAAAATAGAGATAGAAAGGAAGAATGAATACAGTGTGGATGGGTGAGAATGAGTGATAGGTGGGGTAGCCTAGTGGTGTAGCATGAATGGGAAGAAGAAAAGATGGAAGGTAAAGGTTGGAGTCAAGGAATTATATTTTGAGGTAGAAGGGAAAGAGGGAAGGGAAGAAAAATGAGTACAGTGTGAAAGGATGGGGGAGGGGAGGGAAGATAGACTGAAGGGAAGGGAGGGAGGAGGAAGGTGGTGGGAGGGCAAAGGGAGGGGCTTAAAGGGGAATGTAGCTATGATAGATAGGGAGAAGGGAGGGGAGGGATGGAGAGTGGAGAGAAGGAGAGAAGGGAAGGAGAAAGACTTGTGACAGATTGAGGAAGGGCCAATAAAAAAAAAAGAGAGAGAGAAACAGTATAATGAAAGTGAAATGTGGAATGTGAAAGCAGAGAGAGAGAAAGAGAGAGACGTGGGAAGAGAAGAGGTAGGCTACCTAACCTAGCCTAGCCTACTCACTCTTCCCAAGCATATTTATTACTTCCTACTTTTACTTTCCTCTATTCCTTCTCACTCTCCCTTTCCTTCCTGCTCACTCTTACCATGCCCATTGTTAAACACCTCCCCCCTTATATTCCTTCCTTACCCTTCCTGGCATTAGGCTACACTTTACTCTCCCTCCACACTTCATCAAGACTACTGTACTTAGCATTCCTCTCACTGCCCGCCCTCCTAACTTTCCCTTCCTCTTCCCTCTCCCTGGTTCTCTATTTTACCTTCCACATTCTGTATGAATAGAGTACCCCCCCCCTTCCCTCTCTGCCCATACCCCACCAGACCTTTCTACCTGTCCCCTCCCTCAAACCTACTCTCATTTCTTCCCACCTCCATGGCCTTTCCTTCCTTTTCCCTGACTTTTCATCTCACCTCCACCCCCACTCCCCAACATGAGATCTAGACCTACTGCTCCGTCTGCCAGAGAGAGAGAGAGAGAGAGAGAGAGAGAGAGAGAGAGAGAGAGAGAGAGAGAGAGAGAGAGAGACTGACTCACACAAACATATGCTATAGTTAATAAGCATAGAATGATACAGGCTACAGCATAAACCAAATTAATCAAGTAACTATATTCTCTACCTAAACTCGAAGACGCATGTTATAATAATAAAAAAATAAAAAAATATGTTCGCTGCGGTTTCATTCTTAAGGGACACGCCCTGTGTAAACAAACAAACACAAACACACACACACACACACACACACACACATAACCTACTATGTTATAATACTACACTCATTTTTCGAACCCCACCACTAACTTGTAAACAAAACACATGAATGAATGGAACCAACTCACATCGATATGATTTCCTCCCTACACTTTTTTTGTCTTTTTTTTCTAATCTCCCTCCGGTGCTTTGAAAACAGGAATCCACCGGTGGAGGGGAGATGAAAGTGTTTTTACTATATAACATCCCAAAGCCCTGTCATCAAAAGCCCAAACATATTTTATAGAAACTTTTTTATTTTACCTCCCTGCTCCTCCTATATATATATTTTTTTTTTTACCTTCCTTCTTTCCTTCTCTCCTCTTATCTCACATGTCCTATATAAATAATGTATAGATAAATAAAATCGCTTAATATACACCGGTGTTGTAAAATAGAATGTGCAGCCAAACTGAATTTTATGCTTCACCATCCTGAATACCCAACAATAGTATCCGATAAAACTTGTATCATAATAATATTTCAAAAATTATCCTTAAGTGATAAACATTTAACGGGCCCTATGATGTGGTCAGAAAATTGGAGATAAATGAGTCCTTCAAATATTGCCATGAAACACACACACCTATATGGAAGGAGCTTGTTTCGTAACATGGTCAAGAGGAATAAAAAACCTCCAGTTCTCATGCACGATCACATGGCGTACTCACACAAAGCTACCACTACTAAACGCTAAACTATCACAATCGTACCGGTAGCCTACTCACGAACCTTTTACAAGCAGTACCACTATACGGAAAGGTGTTATCACAATCGTAATAATAAATATATTCCTGCTGGTACCGCTGCTCACGAAGCTTTTACAAGCAGTCCGGTACCAGTATATGGAAAGATGTTTATCACAACCGTTATCATAAAAATATTCTTGTCGGTACCGCTGCTGCTACATTAAAAAGGAGTTATCACAGTCGTAATCATTAACATATTTCAGTGCTACATGCAAAGGCGTTAATACAATCGTACTCACAGCTTAACAACCAGAAGACAAATGGGAGGCTGATAACACCTTAAATCCCTCCCGTACCAGGGCAGCGAATGACAAAGTGGATTATACAGCTGTGAATTATGCTGCTGACGAAGTAAAATATATAGATGTTACTGCTACTGTTTGCTCAACTTTGTTACCTCCTGGACGAGATATATGGTTGAATGCACACGTGATGTCACTGATAGTCTTTCAAGAGGGTTTGCTGCTACAGTGTCCAAGGCAGAAAACTTACCACATGTAATATTAGGCCAACAGAGAGATGCGACGACTAACTATAAATTCACTGGTAGGTTATCCCTGACTGGTTGGTTACAAAGATGGATGAAAGGTATTATATATAAGCAATCCTAAGACCACTGACATCCCACGTTGAATGGATGGACGGACGGCAATGACTGTGTATAGGCTAGGTAGGCTGCACAATCTCATCTGTAAAGGCTCGATGGTGTGGTGTTTTGAGTGCATGTGTTTTGGAGTTCCGCTGATTCTCTTTGGTCGTACCTGCCGTATCGAGACCACCGTTCACGTGTCTCTCTCTATGCTTCGGTTAGTCTACAAGAGTTTTGGTGTTTTGAATGAAAGCGTTATTAAGAGGGGAGGTAGCCGAGTGTTAAGTGTACTGGACTCGTACCCTAGCTATAGGTCGGAGATCTAATCCTCTCAGGTGAGGGGCTGAGAATATTTACTTTTCCAAATCGAGTTTCAGACACGAACTATAAGGTCACCGAATGTCGTAAAACACCCTCTCTGGTACCATAACAGCTGCAAGTATTTCGGAATTACCCTCACCTCCCCTTCTTCTGTGGCTGGGTGCCAGTTCGGAAGTCGTGACGTGAGTGTGGATAGCAGTTAACCCGAGCCACGGTAACGGGATTGATGAGGTCTATGTCAGAACATAAATTTTTTTTTTATTGTTGTTATTAATATTTTTGCCACTTCCCTTCGATTGTGAGGTAAATATATTTTTTAAGTAATCATTGAGGGCACGGCACCCTCATCGTGACATTTATTATTAGTTTATTTATTTATTTACCGACTGTACGTGGGGTATCCCCATATTCACCACAGATTCCGACTGGTTAGAGGGGTGATAAAACACACACACACACAATATTGCACCCAGATACAAAGTGACCCACACACAACAAATGTACTTGAAAAAAATGCAACACACACATATTACTGGTACAAATATAATATTTTACACACACACATACCCTGAGGCAAATGTCATACTCCCGAGCATCAAATTCTGTAGCGCTAAATTTCCAGCCAACAGCACCAACGCGGGCTGGCACAAACTTTCATATATATATATATATATATATATATATATATATATATATATATATATATATATATATATATATATATATATATATATATATATATATATATATATCAGGTTATACTCTACACTCTGCATTATGCATTGGCTTATATATTACTGGTCTATTTATAAGCATATTTCTAAATCATTGACCTGACTGAAAATTAGCGTAACTTAGAGTCACACATAATAGTTTTCCAACACCTAACCAAACAGCCTCGAAAAATTATGCTGAGGTCGCTAGGGGGTTTAGTCTGTAATTTTCGTTCGTAAGGTTCATTCCAATGATTCAGTTGGTATTTACATGACGTACAGTTGGCCAGTGCTGGCGGCCGACTGTACGACTTTTGCGCCTGACTGTACGGTACACATAATACCTAACATTTAGCTGTAATTTTGGTTCCGATGTTTCATTCCAACCGATCACTTTGAATTCACCTGATGATTGACTTTTGCTTCTGACTCTAAACTGTATTTATTATTTATTGTACTGTTGTACTGTTAATGTTCAACAGTCTCCGTCGATATTGAGGTTGGGCACGATTCCTAACAACGTAAACGGTATTAGTAGATAAATTGGTCAATTCCCAATCAAGAATCCACAGAAAATAAAGCGTGACCACCAAGTTGTAAATCCTTCTCGTAATCACGTCCTGCGGGAAGGAAGAAAAATTAAGGCGTAATTTCCTTTAACAAGAAACTGGTGAAAATATTTTAGTTCATTGTGTTTGCTTTACCTGGCGTGACTCATTATCTGCTGTTCTCTCCTGCTTTCTTTTTTTTTTACTTCTTCCTTTCCTTTCTGCCTTGAAATATACACTCGCCAACACTGCCGTGTGGTACAGGGGCTCACATATTTTAAGAGATGTAGCACCAGTGTGATTATTTAGCTCGAATCAATCTACGTGTTTGAGATGGAGTATTTTCAATACACTTGCACATGAAGTTAACTTTGTTGGATAAAGAATTGAATAACTTAAATCTCTTCAACGTGTGAGCCCCTGTACCATGCGGCAATGCTGGCGAGTGTACTTCATTCTTTTATTCTGTCTGCCTGTTTCCCAAAGTAATGCATGAACAAAGAAAACCCAGATCTGAAGCAGGCCAGTCGGCTCATAGTAGTGTAATACAATTATTATATGAAATATTTCTCTTCCTTTGTTTTACCCGTATTATTTGTTCACTATTTACATGTTTAGCTATAACATAATCTCGAATGTATATTTTTAATACAGTTATTACATAGTTCTCAAGTAATTGAATGAGTTAAATATGTCTTGAGATGTAATAATAAAATTAGGTGTCCAAAGCTGAAGACTCTGGCAGGCCTAGCGGAGTTGAAAGTTGTCGCTGATGATAAAAGTCACTACAGAAATATTTTCCTTTTAATCATTAGGTTATGTTTCTTTATTGGAAGAAATTATCAATTGAGTATTCTTTCTTTCCTTGATTAGTTTGAAGATGATATCTGGTATTGTCTGGGAGGAGTTAGGTTCAGACATTTTCCAAAATCTGGGGCACAAGAACTGAAGTTGACCACCAGGCCAAAAAGTTTTCCAAAATCAGGGGCAAGAAAAATGTCTGAAAATTTAGAAGACTAGCTTCGCTCGCGAAAGCGAACAGTTTCGTGAGGAAAATAATCACAGAGAAAAGGTAGAGTGAGACCAGAGAGAGAAAGAGAGCAGCAGACTGGAGAGAATTAATTACTGGAAATGAAGCTAATCCTCCAGTCATCATTTACTTCCATAATTGCCAACAGTTCTCTCTCTCTCTCTCTCTCTCTCTCTCTGATAAAATTGTACAAAAGTACCGTAACATAAAATAATTCTTGACACACCATAAAGGTATGTAGCCTTCTATACATTCACAATGAAATAAGTTTCCTGCATCAGGTGAATGGAAACGAGCTATTTCAGTGGATCTTATGAACAAGTAATACAGAGACTAACGGCTATGTCTGATATAGTATCATATTTCTACTGGCTATGACTGTACAACAAAAACAAACCTATGTTAAAGCACAAATTACTAGCCTATTAATTCAGATGCAGTCCAATTAAAATTTAGGTTCTTCCTCTATCGACGTCACTGAAAGGCTATACAAAAAATAATTCCACAGAACAGACGAATCTGGCTGGCTCGCCCTCCGGCCCCCAACCCGCTGGCTCTCAACTTTCATTTTTTTACAATCCTTCTATACGGTATGTATGTGATAAAGTGATATATGTAAGTATGTGACATTCCTGTATGGATGTATTATATTTTCCTGAAAATGCACAACACAAGTTCGTGTGATCTACGTGACCAATAATTTACTGCCAAGAATTCTCCCGATATCGTTCATAATGGCTTCAAGTCAATCCAGCAATAGCACCAATCTCCAGCATCCGTCCTTCATTTTCCCAACTCAGGGCAGACTTAGTTAGACCCTGGGGAGTTTGTGCTGGCAACGGTAAGGGCTGCCACCGCCACCTTCCCTAAAGCCTACAGCGCTTGTGAGGAGTTTTCCCGGTCGCTCTCACTGGTTGGTTGGCGGCAAAATAATCACGCTCCCACCTACTGTACGTGACTGTATTTCCTTCGTCATTCACTCTCTTTCCTCAAGACATATCTATCCCTTTCATATTCGTAAGTATTCTCAGAACTTGATGGGCAACGGAAGAATCTTTAGTCTGGGGAGAGGAAGGAGGGAAATGTGTGTATGTGATATGGTGAACCCGTTTGGCAGACCAACCAACTCACCTTCCGACACAATCATCAACAAAACACCCATCCTCATCGTCAGTCCACACGCCATGTCACTTATGATGAAGGAAAGAAAGAAATGCTCCCCGCTGGCCAAAGGGAAAGGGGGTAAAAGAACCAGCCAGAGGTGTGCTTTAGTGTGGGAAGTGACAACAACAAAGTGACGGCAGCAGCAGCGGCGGCGGCGACGCAAGAATCCTTCCTGTGTTGTGTGCGCAAGGTTTGTCCGTCCGTCCGATCTGCTGGGAGCTTGGAGACAAGTTGGGGCGTGGGAGGTGGTGGTGTGTAGGTTGTTTGTCTGTTTTTACACACACACACCAAGAGAGGGACTTTGACATTTACTTACTTACTCACTCTCTCTCTCTCTCTCTCTCGTGGCACAAACGCACAAGTATATGTGTGCTACGCGCTAATATCAAATTATCTTCTCAAAAATTTAGGTCACCGATATATAAAAAAGTATGTTTTTATAATCAGCGGACACCTCAACTTACATACAAATACTACGAGCCGACTGTAGTGAGTGTTCCGGAACGCGCTAACTCAAGTGGGTGGAGAGATGTGGACCATGACCTGGTTATTTGAGTAGTAACGGGGCAGGTGAGGTGAGGTGAGGCGAGATGGGGGAGTAGTGGGTCAGACGGGGTAGGGGATGGTGGGGTGAAGGAAGACCAAGGGTGGAGTACTGAACCACAACTTCACACACTCCTTTGAAAGTGAAACCGTAACGTAATGGCCACACCGACAAAAAAAAAAAAAAAAAAAAAAAATTGTAAGAGGTACCGAATACACATAGCATATATTCTATCAAAACCACATTAGCTAATCTTTTCCTTCAAGAGGTGTGAACAAATATCAATACAATGAAGTCCCGGTACATAATTACAGCCTAGAGACTTTAAAAGTTCTTCATCACCATATCCGCACGATTGAGTTACAACCTCATACAAATACTGTACACACAAACATACAGACATTCAGAGGACATAACAAAACCGTGCGTCACCCATTCTCGCTTCACTGCTCGCAAAGACGACAGCACAGTAGCGGTGGATTTAAAGGGAGGGGAGGCACGGGGTGAGGAGGGGAAGGTCTGGACGGTTGCTCAGGTTTGAGATGGCAAGCAAGCATTGCCCGAAGAATAGGGAGATATTCGGGACTTACTAAACATTGTGCCAAACCAACGAGTGTGTGTGTCCTAATTATTGATGCCAACAGAGATTCTACAACAGTCTATCTCTCACTCAGTACCAAAACCCAAGCCAGCCAGCCAGTCTGTGAAACTGTCACCACCAAGGCACCAACAAAGAAGGTTGGGTTCCTAGGCTGGGCACCATGCGCGCCAAACACCAGCAGGCTGACATCACACTCCCGGAATACACACTCTGACAACTCTCATAATGTCCATTTTTACCCCACTGTACACAAGCATTATTATACATTAAGTGAGACTACTATTAAAGCTGTAAACATATTTTTTTATATTAATTTGTAACTGTACTTGGTAATAGAGTAGGGGATTTGTTTAGCAGCAGTTTGGAGGAATAATTAGTCCTTCGATATCCCCACAACAGATGTTCCTCTTCTAATGTACTTTTGGCAAGTGTATAGGCAACTGATTCCTCCAAACTAATCCATGAAATAAGCTACTGTACTTTACATCAGCTGACTTCTCCCGTTTATTAGGATAGTTTGGTGGAGCTAGTAGCCTCCAACATAAGATGACTGAAATCGTCGCAGTGAATAAACATTTCCCCACTCATCCAAGGGTAAACAAAACTAGAACAATATTCACAATAACAATAATTATGCACGTCTGTAAATAATTGTATGCCGTGGCCATACAGAACAGTCCCAGTCAAAAGTTTTGTCGCCTCTCTAGTAGCCTATTATGGTGAATGAGACGAGTAATAGTTAGAATATACAGTCATGATTCATTCCCGGCAAAATTATTCTCCAAGGTCACCATCATGCCAGAGAGGAGACAAAACTTTAGACCGCGACTGTAAGTTAATTTACATATTTAATTCCTGTGTTTATTAATTCTCGCAATGTCAATTACTGTGCTTGTTTAAAGGGATGAAATCTTGTGGCCAACTTGGAGGGCTACTGAATACAATACCAATATGAGATTTTTCCATCACGGTATAGTCTATCTTGGTAAACAGCATAGGCTAGTTTGTTATAATCTTGTATTTATTTATTTATTTTGTTGGCATAGCAATCACGTGAGAAACTTTGTCTTTGATGTCTTGTACAGTCGGCAGCATAAGTTTGCTTCACTTCCACCAGAGTATGTATTAGTTATAGTGATGTTGTAATACAATTTTAATGCAGAGATGACAGACATAGTTCTCGTCTGGTAAATTATGTATGTTGTTGGAATAAAAACTGGTTCAGAATGCAACTATCTGGTCATATTAGCAATACTAAGTACATGAGATGGACGCGAATTTATGCTGCCGGCTGTACATATACACACTCACAAATTATTCCATGAATAGACCACCGTACCGTACCTTTGGAAACATTTTTCTTTAAACGATTTCGGTATCTCCTTTTCACTCCTCTATCAAACTTTTTCTTTATAAACGATAGCCACTGTATACGAAGAAGAAACAATAAAAATAATAATAATAATCGAGTTTCTTCAGTAACTTGCATTGAATTTTATTTATTACACATCTAAAGTATAAATTACTACATAATTAATAAAAATAATTAATCTAAACCAGTATCAGATATATAATCCACAAATCTAACCAATCCACAAATCTAACCAACCATCTACAACATCCAGGCACCACAATCACCATCAATAATTTGAAAGAAATATACCTCCCTACGTAGCCTACCACAACCACCACCACTACAAGGCCAGCCATGATTCATTGAATCATTATACTCGTACTGTACTTATTGCCACAACACCCACGCACCTAAGCCTCCTATTAAACGTAACCTAAATGTTCAATATACGTAGCCTAATGGTAGAGTCGAATATAGTTGCTACCAAACGTATCCTAACTACGATGCTCAACCTATGTCATGGTAAGGTACCACTTCCACAAGGCTCCCATCATAAAACCAACAACCACCACTACCAACTTTTAGTCAAGGTCGACCACCAACCAACCAGTCAGTCAACCAGCCAGCCTCACACACACATACACAGTATTTCCGTAACACACGTTCAGTCTACTGTACACCCTTACTGCTCTCGTCACACCCACAAGGCACAAACACAATATCTAACTGATTATGCTATAACACACACACACACACAGTCCTTCCTCTCCCCTCTCACAAATTCACCTTTAATTTGCTATCATCAATTAAATTCCTTTCTCTTCGCCAATCGTCCTTCCATTTACCTTTCATTTAACAATTTTATTTCTCTTTGTTGCATTTCCTTCCCGTGAGCTAACAGTATTTTCAGTAGGCTACCCCAGTATACTATATTTATAACCTAATTTCTCCGTCTTCATACTAATACTATCATTAATTTTATTCTCTCAATTTGTACGGTACCCGTGTGTTTATCATAAAAGTTTCTCACCTCTAGGCCTATGCTAGTTTCTCTCTGCGTCTTTCCTTCTTCATACGGTACGTTAGTAATGTTTATAACTGCAGTGCGTTTAGCATCTAATAATTGAGAAATACAGTAGCGACGATATCTAAAATAATAGTCTCATAATACATACAGGTACTATAATTTATTATAAAATCGTTTTATATGTAATTTTCATTTCCGTAAATAGCCTACCTTCCTATTTTGTTTTAGCCTCAATTTTCTCTCTCCAGTTTTCTTCATAGTTTCCTCTCTCTCTCTCTCTCTCTCTCTCTCTCTCTCTCTCTCTCTCTCTCTCTCTCTCTCTCTCTCTCTCTCTCTCTCTCTCTCTCTCTCTCTCCTATGTACCGGTATATATCATTATGACCTATTCACGTATTGAGTAAACGTTTTGTATAGCCTAACACTGCCAGGAGTAAGCACGGTCGAGTTAGTTACTAACTCGACCGTGGGAGTAAGGTTATTTTCTCTCTCTCTTATATTTCCCGCTCCTCCCTAGCTCCCTCCCTCCTGCACTGTTTCCCCGCCTCTTCCTCCCTCCCTTCCTTCCAGGACCATTTACCATTGTGTGGAGGGTCAGGTGACGGCGGAGTACAAAGCCAAGCCAGAGAGAGAGAGAGAGAGAGAGAGAGAGAGAGAGAGAGAGAGAGAGAGAGAGAGAGAGAGAGAGAGTGTGTGTGTTGAAATAGGAAGGAGAGATGAGAAGTGGAGAGAGGAAGGAAGACGCAAGGAAGGGAAAGGGAGGGGAGGGATGGAAATGAATAAAAAGGCAAGGGTGGGTGAAATGAGAATCAGATGGCGGCAAGAATGACAGCCCAGATACTGAGAGAGAGAGAGAGAGAGAGAGAGAGAGAGAGAGAGAGAGAGAGAGAGAGAGGCACAAGAATGTCAACTAAGACCAGCATACCACTTAAGGAAGGCTGAAGATAAGCTATACTATATAGTGTAAGACGTGGGATGACAAAGACGCCATACTAGGCTAGGCTAATAGAGGAAGATCCAGTGACACGCCCTACAATCACAAACCATTGCACACTATCACTCACTCACTCACTCACTCTCTCTCTCTCACAAAGGAAATATAATGGAAGTCCTGATCCATATGATAACATAACACAACACCTGTAGCCCAAACTACAGGGTCTTCCTGATCTGTGCTGTGTTAATTCAATTCTTCCCTTGACACGGTATATCCAGCGACCATAGTGAAAACAAAATGTGTTGCGTTCACCCTCCCCTTGGTTCACCTAACCTCCCTCACCTACACCTGAACAAACTGAAGGTGACGCAACAGGTACCCCTCCTCCCCTCCCCTTCAACCTCACCTGCCCCTCCAGCCAGACCGCACAGATGTTGCGTCATGTCAGCTAAATATTCATGGCATTTTGAACCGGAGAATTACAGAACCAAATAGCTGGGTGAGTGTTCATAAAGATCAATACACGAGTGACAAGGACTGATAAATAGACGGTAGTTGCGTCAGTATTCATAATAATTATAATAATAATAATTATAATAATAATAATAATTATAATAAAAATAATAATTATAATAATAATTATATAAATTGCCACATCTGTGTTAGTAATAATAATATTAATAACCACAGCTGGATCAATAATAACTAGGCTAGGCTATATCAGGAAACAGACGACCTGGGTGCTACTAATGTATGATTTGTTTCATGGTTAGCTTAAGTGTGGGGAATCAGTAGGTCCCCCATTTTAAACGTCAAAAGAGTATTCCCTTGACACATGTTTTCTTAAGGTGCGGTAAATATTTGCAAAGTTGTGTCGCTGTTAAGAACACCAATGTATCATAATGTTACGCCTGCTTGTAAAACACTTTTCATGATTAGCAAGGTGAGTACAGAACCGGTACACACTGACTACAACTTAATTAATTGATCTAAATACAACCATCCTAGCATCAGAATAAAATAGAAAGATAAAGATACCCGACATAGCCTATTTTGGGTGTAAATCCCCAATGTTGTACAGTAAACAATAAATACAATCCTTTCGGACGTTTACCACGGTAGCCATAATCTAATCTTAGTATTTTACAGTGACGGTGATGAAACTGGAAACTCCACCAGTTTGATAATGACTAACTGTAGTACAACTGACACTGGTTAAGCTTTCCGCCACCAAACAAATAGTACGGTACTGTATGTGTTTATTTGTTTAATATTAATAATTTAATTTTTATATGAATGTTAATCATTGACGAACTCCGATGGCAAGATTAACAGATAGGCTAATAATAACATTAATAATAATAATAATTATTATTATTATTAATAATAATAATATAGTTGGAGAAGCGCTACCTGGTGGAAATGCAATACGTACAAACAAACAAAGAGACATAAGGTGTGAGAATACGATATATTTTTTTCTCTAGGGTAGTGAGTGTACCGTACCGTACCCACGCGGGGATGCCATAACAGTGTTCCCGATCTTGTATAATCAGCGGTGAGAAGTTGGCAACAGCAGTAGCAGCAAAGTGGGGTACATTCTTTTTTCTATATTTTTTCGTTTGAGTGTAGGCAGTACCTTATTTAAGGTTTTCGATAATAACATATGTATACTGGTATTAAAAAAAAAAAGGGTGCAAATATTTTGTTTAAAGTCGTGGACGATAATTACCTCGACTTATTATACATACCGGGCTTCCCGCTGGACACGCCAAAATAATGTTTTAAATTAATAACCTAACCAGTAAAGGGAATTCAAAATTTACGAGAAATAACAAGGAAAACTTCCCTTCAACCGGCTGTAAAAATATGTGGTATACGATCGATGTAGCAGTAGTCAGGACCCACTTAGTCTAAGTGGGTCCTGATAGTAGCAAACAGTAGTAGGTTTACGGTATTCATCCGGTTATCGGATGATATAGCTTCATTTATTCGTTTAATTTTGGAATGATGCAAATTTAAGGCAATTCTCGTATATTTCATGGTATACTGTATAATGTGTACCACTACCTTTCTTTACTATTTCTACTAGGATACTGTAGTGGTGTCACGATAACAATAATTATACAGCACTGGCATTAACTAATATTTTAAGTGAGGATTTTTAAGCAGTCCAGAATGTGGGTCCTCGAAGGTCAGCGCTCTGAACTCCGCCTCCACAACTTGAGCCCATTAATGGTTCCCTGTTTTAATTAATGAACCTACCCACAGGCGACCGGTATTATCAAACACATCTAACGCTCCACTTTAATATTATAAAATGCTTCCACAATGTAATAATATCAGTATCCGTTCGCGTGTGTGTTACAAAGAGTTAGTTTTTACTCCAACCTTACCTATATGTTAAAAAATATAATATAATACAAGGGTAGCGAAATCTACTACTGCGGTACTAGGCTATACTACTACCAACATAATCGGGAACTGAAATATAATACACTGAATTAATATAACATTGAAAATATCAACAAGTAATACAGAGATGATAAATGTACAGTGCGAAAACTGATAGGCTACACAGACATTTCCTCCAGGCTATAAATATACATACCATAAGGTGACTATTATCCAGGGCTTTACCATACTAACCGGTAGCCGGATGAAAATAAAACATCAATGCCGTAACCTGCACCTGAAGCCAATTTAGGTCTGATCCTGCCAGTCCGACCGAGATCTCGAATGTGTAAAGAGGGAACCGGTTTGGGACCCCCCTTTTGGCAATGTCCGGATGTCCAATCAACCCCACAGGCCAATAAACAATACATAAGCTATAATATACTATTATAACTAAAAACTAAAGTGGGGGCTTTTTCACACTAGAGCTAACCCATCGTCATGGACTCAGTATTTTCCAAGATGTAGCAAGCGAGTCAAACCAAATCACAGTCCAACCTATAAGGCCGCCACACTGCGCGTCACTCTGTAATTCTTGCCTTGTTGGCAAATCTGGAGCACCTAATTACTCCCAACTCTTCCAAGCAACAGAACACCATTATTTTTGTTCATCTGGTCCTGTTTCCTGGCATACTTTGGAGGAATCATGGCACTCCTATGTAACAAAAGTGAATTACCCCCTTAATACAATGCAGTCGGTCACCTCGCACAATCCATCAAGTGACTACCAACCCACGCTGGAAGAGATGGAAGAGGTAGGCTACGCTCAGAGGCAGAGAAGGGGCGGGGAGAGGGAAAAAGGAAGGAGGAGGAGAATGATGTGGCGGCGGGTGAAAGGGGAAGGAAAGGAGGGGGATATAAAACTAGGGCGCCACGAAAACAACCTGACACGAACAAATTCTAACCAATAGGCCTATAAAATATACATCTATATATACTGTCACTTGCTACTTTTTAATCACCCGCAATAGCTAACCTCCTTCCTTCTCCCCGTACCGTATAAGCCTACCTGATTAAAATACTTGATTAGCCTAAGGGTGCAAGGGAAGGAGAGCGAAGACAGCAATGGAAAAAAAAACGGAAAGTGTGGAGAGGAACCGAAATAATACTAATATTTTTTTTAAATGCATAGTGCTCAGTGTTCTCAGTCAAGGGAACATATGATATTTTCAATTAGCATATGAATAACTGAGAGAGAGAGAGAGAGAGAGAGAGAGGGGGGGGGAGAAGGGGGAGGGGGGATAATGAGGGAGCGATAAAGAGGTAACGAGGGAAAAAGAGGCAAATGGAGGGAGAGTGGGAGGTGATAGTCAAGGTCATCAAGCCTTAATCATGATAAAGAGGATGGCAAACTCCCTCCCTCCTTCCACACATGAATTCTGTACACACAACAACACAAAATATAAACATTAAACCAACCTCAGAGAGAGAGAGCATAAGGACATCACTCTTGAATCATAATTAACAAATTCATTGGCAACGGTGAACCGCTCCATACCAATAATCATAACAAATACGTGTGGGGCAGTTTTTGGCTACAGTATGGGGGATGCCTCGGAAAAACTGGATGCTGTAAGCCTCACAGCTAAGGCGTGTCCGATTTAATACCTGTTACAGATTTATAATGATTTAAATATAGTCTTTTAGTCTATACCGGCATCAGGGAGAGAGGTGTCCTTAGATAATTTTACCCTTACAATACCTTCCTCAATCAATGTGTGGACGTTTCCTTCAGAGACACCCATAGTAGGCTAATGGCATGTGGCACTAAAGGAAGGAAGCTGCCTGAGGTGCTATGTTACCGGGGTCACTGGGGACTGGAACACTGCCATCCAAGGACTCCTTTCAAATGGTGGGGAGGGACGTCGTCCGCTGAGGGAACTGACTGAGAACGGTCGAGGGTGACGGTCAAGACTGCCTGCACTTACCGACCGTCCGTCCCTCTGTCCGTCCGTCCCCGCCAGCTCACATCTGACGGGAACTATAATTTTATCTCTGTAAACTGTCGGGGAATGCCTTATAAAACTGTATGTAAAATCAAAACCGTTTCCGTATAGCACGGACAGGCAAGGCTTTACATATATACACACGGGCCCATGAAGCGACTCCCGCACCGTGCAATATTTGATCACCATTAAACCCGAGGCTGGGACGGTTGGTCGTAAATTACTGTGAGTCTGGCAAAGGTCGGCAGCCCTCACCCCACCCTACCGCCGCTCGACACAGTGTAGCATCAGGGCTCAACTCCCTCCCAGCTCCTCTAGTCAACTAGCCTACCCTAACTCAAGTCTAGTCTTTTGATAGAGCCTTCTTGCCTCCCGTATAGCTTAGCCTTCCTTATACACACAGCCTATCAATGCCTATGTTTACACAATAACTATAGTCTTTTTTCTTTTTCGCCCGGTGAAAATGTACCGGTACCGGCTTTAATTTCTTGGTAAATACAAAGCAATCCAAGACAAATTTACCTATATACCAAATGTTTACACAACTAGCCTAAACGTACTTATCTGCTACTTATAAAACCTGGAATATACACGAAACGTGTTCCATAATTATATCAATTCATTATTACTTAGACAGGTATTACTGCATTTTCGCAAAATAGAAATTAATATGCATTAAAATATAAATCTTCACCTAACCTATGTCATATCGGATTAAATATGCCTTAACTACTTGAATAACTTTCATCTCGTAAACAACATTATTTTAAAATGCACAAGTCTCGACACAGTTCAGCTAGCCTATTCAAATTGGTTGCTTTGTTGAAATTTTCGGTAGTTTTTTCTGAGGAACTGTCCTTATACTTCATTAACATTTTTAGTTTTTAATACATATACTTGGTTGTTGGAAGCTTAAAGGATATTTCATCCATTATAAAAAATGCATTTTCCATCTAAATTATCAGACATTTTTCTTGCCCTTGATTTTGGAAAGCTTTTGGGCCTGGTGGTCAACCTCAGTTCTTGTGCTCCAGATTTTGCAAAATGTCCGAACCTAACTACTCCTTGACCATACCAGATAGCAACACCAAACTTTCAGGGAAGTTTCCTACAGTATTGGGGTAGGTTTTAAACCTATTTAAAACTAACCTGGTGGTCAACTTCAGTTCCTGTGTCCCAGATTTTGGAAAATATCCGAACTTAACTCCTCCTAGACCATACCAGATATCATCATCAAACTAATCAATTAAATAATCAAATTGTAATTTCTTCCAATAAAGAAATATAACCTAATGATTAAAAGAATATCTTTCCCATAGTGCCTTTAATCATCAGCGTTGACTTTCAACTCCGCTCGGCCTTCCAAAATCTTCAGCTTTGAACATCTAATTTATAACATTTATTTTATATTCGGTTCGTGAGTTGGGAACACACAATGAAAGGGTCTCCCATCCTCCCACCCCTGCAGCCTTGCTTTACACTTCTATAATTCTTACAGTATACAGTAAAACAAAATCCCTATTTCCATTAGGCTATTTGAAGCAATAATGAGTGTGTTCATGTCTAGTCACCTCCAGTTGTCTTGTTACCCCCTAAAGTTGTCAATATTACCTTCAGGTTAAACTCGGAATCAGGAAGCTTTCCACTCTTTACATATGAGGTAATAATTTTTGTATCTTTCACTCCGCAGTAACGCAGTACCGAAATTACAAATTTGAACTTTTCAATTTGTCTCGGTAGGCCCAAGATCAACCTATTCACCTATTGGGTAAGGCCTATAGGCTACATGACCGGAATGGAAGATTGGCAACGCTAGGTGGGAACAAGACACTTCAAGGCAACTGAGACAAAATGAATTAAATATTTTATCCACCACTTCATTCAGGAATATCTATCGTTAAAGTTGCACTTTAATATTATAACAAATTTATCTCGTCTCTGCACTTGTTTATCACGCGAAATATTATCCAATACTAAAAAAATACACTTAGGACAGTGCTCTTACTAAGAAAATGTCAATAAACTTTGCTTTTCTGTAAAATGTGATTCATAATTACCAACAGACCGCTCTCGCCTGGCGCCAAGCCATTTCCAAGAACTGGAACCTGTGAGTGTTAGCAAACTCGATCACATCTGTGACAAATGTCGGTCCCACACGAGCGAGGATAACTCAGGATAACTTAACTGTTTGAACAAACCTACTTGCTGAAAGCTATAGACCTACGTAGGGTACGGTAAGTACAAGAATATTGCACAGTACGTAAAAATGCGTTTCTTATTTAAAATAATCAATTTTAGTACCAGAACATTAATCCTGTTATTCACGATCTCCTTAATTTTGACCAATCATTTTATGGTCCAGCTCTGTACCAATGATAATAAATGGCAACATATCCATGAAAATATGCATTATTACCGGTATTTTAATTTATAAAATCAGTAATAACATCAACACGGGAAGATCGCATCTTTAATTTTATAAACTTTCTGCTGAGTACAGTTTTAGTTACCGGTAGTTAAACTGAATGAACACTCCACATCTACACCATTTATCGTTCGTTTACTTAATAATTTATTATTCCTGGATCTTGAGAAAAGTTGAAAACAAACAGGAATACCTTACATGACGTAATAATTCTTTTCACGTCTTAATTTAGTGATTGGACAAAATACCTTTTCTTATCTTATGAAAGTTACGGACATATTTTGCAGTAAACCGCAATCTCTCCACAACAACTAATCTTAATAAATATATAATTATTAAGCATACCAGTACCCTATTATAAGTAAGGTACGGTACTGCATGTGATTCATATTTTTATATCATACTGCTGTACTTCGTAATTACCCGTGCTTACCTTTCCAAGTGAACTGCAAATATCCCTTCAAAAATGTCATTCAGTAAGTAGGTATCATTTAAGAATTAATTTAAGTGCGGCAATCAATGTAGGATACTGGGAATAAATGCCATTATCAGCCTGACGGTATAAAATTTCCTCCCTTTTAATCTACAGTGCAAAATTAACAAAGCCTAATAACCTTAGGAGATAAATATTTTACTTTTATTTATAACTAACTATACAGTACCCACGTAATTTCTTGCTAGTTTATTTGTTTTTGTTACTGCTTACTTTATTACATGTCAGTATGATTTCACTAAAATATATACGGTATAATTCATGAAGTCATGGAAATGTTATGATGATTCTATTACTAGAGTTACAGAGTCCTTGATGTTATCAAGCTTAGATCTACAGGCGTGGCAATTATCCACATAATATATTTCTTACCCCATACCAGAGCAATTCTACTAATATCGGGTAGCCAAAGATTACAAACTATGATTCAGCTACAGGTTACGTCACTATATAGGCTACCGTACACTCAATATTATTCAAATATATGAATTTCATTACCTGTACTGGTATCATTATAATAAGTGGTGATAATTATTACTGAAGCAGTACCATACCAACGATAATTGAGGATAGGTTTACAGTAAGAATGTATACGGTATGAACACAGTATGGTATGTAGTTTAGAACGAAGAACATATATTTTCGAAATCGTTCAGTTATTAAATGACAAGAAACGCCTGATAATTACGCATTATTCGGTAATAAATATGCAAACCGAGTTTCATCAATTTACTCGGCAAAATACTCGACATATTTAAATACGGTGATTTTTCCCACCCCACATCAATCACTTAATCAGTTGCATAATGCATAAATAGCTTCCATGAACTTCCCCCTCACCAAATACCGGTACGATTAACATTATGACTGATCCATTTACGTACAACTGCCGTTCAAATATCAACAATGCATTCCATAACAAAACACTTCAAATTTAAAGGCCGCTCCCCCCACCTCCCTACCACCTAACCCCACCACCACCACTACTACCTGTGAACCTCTCTCTTTCACACACACACACACACACACACCTGACTTAAATAATACACACAACAAAAACATTTCCCGTGAGCACAGGGTATTCCTACCTCTGTCCTTTGTTGCAATGTCCCTGGCAGGTTTCCTAATTTCACCCTTGACACACACACACACACACACAAACAGCCATCACCTCTAAGTTACTGTCTTCTTCCCCAATCTCCATCGTAAAAAAATATAAAAAGAATCATATACATACTGTGCTGTAGGTTTGGTTAAGGTACAGGTTCTTGCAATATTATGGCTCGAAAAATAAGCATGACCTGTAATTTACATGAAAAAGTATTAAAAAATGTGAATAACCAAAAGCAGTTACTTTTCTTTTCTTTTTTACGAAAAGGAGGTCCAAACAAAGAAATATATACCCTAAAGCCTACCTTTGCTTTGAATGAAGTGCAGACTCCTCACTGGTGGTTTACAATAACGGAAGAAGTAGTTATTACCTCTTTACCAAATCCACACACTGGGTCTGACTCACTAAACTCTCTCTCCATTTCTTCCAAGATCGCTCTGGATACTCTCAGAGCAGCCCACCACGTGAGGCTTGTACCATCTGGGAGAACCTTATTGATGCTGGTGTCTTGACGAACCCAAATCCGTACCGTACCCACAACACCTAAATTCCCACTTGTGATGGAGGGGACGATCTTTCTGTTCAATCTAATTTATCACAAGTTGGAACACGGGGAGGCTGACTATCAGCTCTTTCTTTTGCGCTTCTTCCGATCGAATATTTTCACCTCCCTTGATTCACTCGTTAGAATCACAAACACTGCCTCTTCTCCCTGGCTTATCTTTGCCTTCTGAGATACTTTTTCCTTGGTACACCAAATTTCGGAATGCCAAAAAATTGGTTAAAATATTTTATGTAGCTGGGCAAAAGGATGACACTTCGACGGCCATTTTACAAGCACTGAAACTGAAACTCCCGAGAAACACCGTCCCAGATCTGAGCAGTGTTGCCAACCGCCTCCAGAAGGAAACTGTTATTGGTTTTATTTCGGTTACCGTGTTATTTCCTTGCCCCTGCATTTTCTTATACGTCAACTGAGCGAGGTTGGATAAATTCATGAACGTTATTTTTTTTTTAATACGAAATGGGGGCAAAAGAAGTAAATATCTGGTCACGCCAACCAATGTCTCTGTGGGTGTGTGGGGTAAGGGGGGACGGAGGGACGGGGTAGGGGTAGTAATGGGAGGAAGGAGAGGAGAGGAGAGGATAATGGGGGAGGAACATGGAGGGATCAGGCTGAGCGAGGAGGGGAGGAAAGGGAAGGGACAAGAGGGCAGGAATGACGGAGAGGAGCGAAGATGAAGAGAGAGAGAGAGAGAGAGAGAGAAGCAACTATAGAGAGGATTGGAAGGAAATAAATATACGGGGGGAAATATTTTGCTCTGAAATTTAAATGCCGGAAGTAGAGAAAAGCTAGTGCTCGCTGCAGTAGTGTTGTGTAAAACGTATTGATTTTTTCCTTGTCATAGCCTGTCATAATAGAAGAATATGAATGGAGTATGACATGTAATTTGAATAAAGCATTATCTTCATTAATACACAATGCCACGGTTAACACAGTCATAATTATGTGTTACATGTCCAACATTTAAAATCTTTAATAACGAATAGCCTATGGGGAATGAATATTTATTTGTGTATAATCAATAATTATATTAATTAAGCCTCCTTAGTACTAAATATACATACACTATGCAGTTTATAATGGTGGCATATCAGCTTTCCTCGTTTCATGATCTTATTTGAAATCTTTAGAAACTACAAAACAACGCCATTCATATCCATCAGTTTCCCTTTGACTGGGAACAAGAGAATTTTCCAAAAGTTGCTAGCTTATAGAAGGGCGGTGTTGCAATCATGATGGCTGGCGACTTCTGGCAACTTAATATGACGGGATGAAGGGGAGTAGGAGAGACGGTAGGGAGTGGAGAAGAGAGGGGAGGGACTCCGAGGGAGGAGGAATCGTGGGGCTGGTGTGGGTATATTTACTCACGCACTTGTTCAACAGTTTCACTTTTGTTAAAGCATACCCACCACTATACTGCATTCTCAACCAATCAATTGCGTTTAGCCGTCCGTGTGTCTTTTACTGCATTGGTTAAGTTTGGAGAATAATTTTGGTCATGTATATTCACTCAATATTAACTATCCTTATATAAAACTTGCTTGGTGTAAGATTATGTTTTTCATTATATTGTGTAATTCGAAGCGAAGCCCGGAAAGACGAAATATTACATACTTTTTGAAAATACATTTCTCCAATTTTATATTGCATAATTTTGCAGTTAACGTAAATCATTCTTAACAACTGTAGGAAATATAATAATTTAAATAAAGGGAAGTGGAGAGGAGGGAATGAAAAAAAGAAAAGGGAGATACGACGGAAAAAAAAAGTTAAGTTATAGAGATAAGGAAGGTGTGAGTAGAGGCACAAAAGTGAATAATATAAATACAAATGTTTGTCTAACGGTAGATCGATTTTAAGTTTCTTTATTTAATATCTACTTTTGTATTACCATATGAGTCTGCAGCTGTAGCCTTTAGAAATCTTGGCAGCACATCGTGCATGTAAAATAATGAAAACCTGTGGAATAACAAGGGTAGCAGCAACAGTGTCAGTATTGATAAGGCTAGAGATAAAATGAAAAACAATGATGAAGAGTGGGAATTAATGATTAGATGAAGATGGGGTGGGAGGATGACAAAGGTGGCGGAGAAGAGGGTGGATAGATTGGAAGGAGGGAGGAGTATACCGTAGCGTGAAGGGAAGGAGATATGGAGAAGTAGCCGGAGGGAAAATGGATGAGCAAGGAGGGGAGGGGTGGTGGGAGAGAAGGGAGGCCAGGGATTGAGGGAGGGATGGTGTTCGTGAGTGTCTGAGATGAAAGTGAATGATCAAGAAGAATGGAAGAAGTGGAAAAGGAGACAACAATGGTAAGGTGAAGGAAAAAAAGGAAGCGTGTGTGATGTTGACTCTGGAGAAAGAGTTGGGCATAAACAGCTTGATCCTCAATAGATAAAGAGTGCAGCAGGGCATTATTTCCTTATGCGCCCATTGCCATACACACCCTTGTATAAGAAACACACATTCTTGTAGTAAGTTGCCCGAAGAAGAGCATTACTGAATTGATAAAGAAATTCGTTGGTACAGAAATATCAGTAGTAACTTACCGAAAGCAAATATATGGGTGATCAGTAGAATGGTAATCATGTGCACGATTCAATGTGCAGTAACCTTTGGCTTAATGGCTTATTGTTTAATGTTTACATTCGATCAGTGCTAAGAAAATGAAAATAAAATTATTGGAACCAGAAAGTGTTTACTGTTAACAACATCACAACTCTTCAGTAAAATTATAATTTAAGTTTGGAAGCATATTTATATACTGTATAAGCACAACAAAATGTGTAATTTAAGCGGGTATTCATTCTTCTTCGCCATCTGAAACTGAAAATGAATTGGCTTGGTAGAGAGCCTTTACCACCGTTAACAGATGTACAGTCACGAGCAGTAATAGGTATACAGCTTTGGTTGAAGCTTTGAACAGTCCAGTTCACCAACGCAGTAATTCCAATGGAGATCTTATTGTGCATTTATGTAATGCCTCTAGAAATTCGAAGCACACCTGAATACTTATTAGTGCTAGTGACTGTACCGTGTGCGGCTTATCTTAAACCTGTTAAATTAATAAGTCTTCCAAGTTGATTAATCAACTATACATGAAACAATAAAGGGGTGAAATGAAAGGAGATGAGGAGGTGGAAGGGAAAATGAGCAGGGTGCAGGGCTGAACAGAACAGGGGTTGATAGCAGGGTGAGGCAAAAGTTATATATATGAAGGAAGGACGAAAGGAAAGAGATCGAGACAGGTGGTGGCAGGCTGAGAGCCTGAGAGGACACGAGAGAAATGAGAGAAATGAATGGAGAGGAGGGAGAGGAGTTGGGGGGGCTGGGAGGAGGAGGAGGAAATAGAGGGAGAAAAGTAATGAGAGAGGGAAAAAGAAAGGAGACAGTGGTGGTGAGGATCTGAAAAGAAGGTGAAGGGTGTACGGGAATAAATAACATGGTAATAAAAGAGAAAATTTGGAAGAGAGAGAGAGAGAGACGAGGGAAGGGGGGAGGTATACTGAAGAAGGATGGGTGGTATGGAGGGAAAAGAGAGGGAGAGAGAAGGGAAGGGGAGGGGGAATTAGGGGGTGTCTCCATGGCGATGCAAGATGGCGGCCGCTACACCAAGCAGCAAGCGACCTGCTCCTGCTGATTCTTCTTCATTAAAACCTGTCAAGAAAACCCACTGGTCTCAGGGTCTTCTGGCATCCATAAACGACCCCAACCTTACAGTGGAATCTGATGACCGTATCGTTATAATCAAGGACAAATATCCCAAGGTAAGAGGTAGGTGAAAATCCCTAGGTAAAACAGTCCGGTGGTGGCAGGAGGGTGGGCAATGGACTGTGGTCTTTGTTGTCAAGGTTATACGGTCTGATTTGCTGCTGAATTTGACAACGGTGGATGGGCGGATGTCCTCTGACACCACCACCACGTGATTTGTACTACACCACATGTAACATTGACCTCTGTGTGTGTTTATGTCTTTGTTGGTTGTATTGATATTATATTCTGTATTATATTAATATATATATATATATATATATATATATATATATATATATATATATATATATTGTGTTAAAAGATATCTGAGATGTTTATTTCACGTTGACAATTGAAGTGAGGAGATGGCATGGAAAACTGCAAGATAAACGTGAGTTAAAGTAATTTAATTGCATCTTTATATCTTGACGGTGAAATAAATGTAATTAAAGCAGGTGATAAAATGTAGCTTCATAGATATGAGATGACTGACAAATAAGGTATTACTACAAACGGTGCTGTTGACAGGTGATGGCGAGATGTATGTACGTAATTGTAGCGTAAAGTTACCTAAAATGACTAGTAAATGAATACTCACGGTGTGGTTGAAAAGTGAGATGAAGCTGTTGAGTAAGTGAAATGATTGGACAATTAATACGGTACTAACGTTGTGGCTGACAAGTAAAATATTACCCTATGTGGTGGATAGGCTACTCACGGTGTGGTTTGGGACTTCGGGTTGACATATACAGTACATACATATACTCTACTGACTGTTGCCAGTAACCATGTTGTTAATTATTCTCTCAGAGTGAGTATAAGGTTTCCAACAGAAGAAATGTAAATGGTGGGCTGATGAAGAGCTCCTTTATTGTTTTAAGCCTGATGACCATGTAACTTGAAGTCCAATTACTGTGAATAATATGTTTTGGAAGTCTGGTATTTGTATTATAATTTACTGGTAGAGTAATGATGATTTGTTAATTATATGTAATGAATGTGGGCATTATTGAAGTAAGGTTACTTGGGTTTCATTTTACTGTCAAATATAATTTTACTTGAGAATGAGTGTACCAAACTTTTTGGCAGTTATTTAACCAAATTTATTATATTTTTGGAAAACAGTTCATTTTGACCTTTCAAAAAGTAGCAGCCATTCATGACTTCTAGTTAATAGTGACACTGTATTGTTTTCAGGCTAGACACCACTTCCTTGTTATACCCAAGATTAATATCCCAAACCTTAAGAGTCTGAAGAGAGAGCAGAGTGAGTTGCTGAGATATATGGAAGACCAGGCCAAGGTGCTAGCAACAAAGTACCCACAGAATGAGTTCAAGTAATTAAATGAAGTTTTGAAAGTATCAAAGTGACTATATATACCTTTACTATAATTAAGTAATTAGCATAATGTAAAAAAAATCTTAATGGTTTAATGGGAAATACATCATATGCTTATTGTGACCTGTCAATGTCTATGTATAATGTTACTGGATCATATTCAGTACAATACGGTACTATACTTTGTTTCCCTAGCTAGTCCAATCTTCTACAACAGAGAAAAAATTCTCAACTGAAAGGCTAGGTGTTTAATGCAAATATCTCCTCACAGATACGGATATCATGCAATTCCCAGTATGTCACAGCTTCATCTCCACATGATCAGTCAAGATTTTGATTCTCCATGCTTGAAAACCAAGAGGCACTGGAATTCCTTCAATACTCGATATTTCCTGGACAGTTCAGGTAGGTTAATTTTTTTCAGAAATTTATCTGCCCAACATAACTTTGCACATGAAACATGGATATGGAATGGAGGGTGCAGTAGTCAAAAATAGGTTGTGAAAATGAGCAACAGTACCTGAGATGAGAATGTGGCTTGATGATGTGGGATGGTGAGGGCAGAGAGATGTATGTATGTATATATGTACAGTGTACTGTACTAAGTATAACTGTAAAATGGTGGACTTTCTGCTCTCCATGCCTTGTAAACTTATTGTAGCCAGGTGTATAATTATTGTCTAATTATGATCCAAAAAATATTTTCTTCAGAGGTGATCCGGTGCCTGGAGGAGCGAGGAATGGTGGTAACAATGACGCCTATAGCTGGGGAAAAGCTTCTTGATATGCCTTTGAAGTGCCACAAGTGCATTTACTCTCCACAGAACATGCCCAAGCTCAAGCAACACCTTTACAAACATCTGAACAATTAGCCTTGGTTGATGTTTGCATGTTGGAAAGGACGAATGAATGTGAGTGTGGTCCAATTCATTGGGCATTCTATCTCAATCTGTTGATTGTTGCATATTCTTTTCCCTGGGCCTGGAGTCAATTTTCCATTAGAAATGTAAGAAATAAGGTTTTGATCTTCATATAATGCCATATGACCTCGCTGTTGCGGTTCCTAATATCAATCAATCGATCAATCTTCATAAAATATGGTGTGCATTTATCCTGGTTTGAACATAAGGAGATCTCAATGTCCAGTACTGTATATTCACTTTGATGAGGATTCATGAGTGAACATTACTATATCTTGTTTAATATTGCGCGAGGTTATTAATAAACTGGATGAAGTATGCTAATATTTTTAAGTGTTATGCAAAACATACAATAATGGATTCAAACATCTGTGCATATATTCATAAAAGAGCTTGAGGTATTTCATAATTTTTATTTTGCTTTTTTGCTGCAATAGAATAACCAAAATTAACCACCAAAGAGGTTAAGTTATGCAACCCCATTTTCCATATCAGTTCCTGTTAGATGTTGATTTGATGGAGTCCAAGATCTTTCATACACTTTGTTGGCTGTTGCACCACATAGGTTTCAACTGTGCTTGAGAGTTGGAAGAGTTGTATTTTTTCCTTGAAGATTCGTACTGCATCCTCATAAGTAGTGTTAAATGCTGTACTGTATTTAAAAATAATTATATACAACTTACTCTGCCTGTAAAATTTTAAGGATATCTCATATATTTTTTCTTGTAACAATGATGTATATAGGAATTGTATGCTGTACATAATTAACTTTTGAGTTTAATTACTGTTTGCCTTTCTGAGAAGAGGCTTGAATTTGATGAGGCTTGGTGTAGTACTATGACCAGGTACAGTCGGCCTCAGGAATTTGTACAGAGCACTGGTTAAAAGAGGTCATTATTCTACACATACTGTAATGCTTATTTTGCTGACTGTTCCAAGCATTACTAGAAAATTTTGGTGTTTGGAAATTAATGTACAAAATCTTCTAGTTGTTACGAACCCTTGATGTCACAGTGGTGTATACGAATTCCTGAGGCCGACTGTACTTAACATAATCCTCTCTTGCAGCTGAAAATTATACATGTGAAGCTCTTCACTAAACATACTGATACATGTTCATAAAGTACAATCTGCACAAAGTCATCATAAAATATTTTTCTTTTAATTGTTTCTGCCCTGTGGTTATTTATTATTAAACTACTGTACCATCATCTATGAATATATGTATCCTCATGGTCTTATTAAATGCTCCTGTTTTGTTCTGTGCTAGTTTCCCTTTTATTTGTCTGTTTTCTTATACCATCTGAGTAGTAAATGCCCTCTGAGTCCTGATACTAGTTTAAGCACTATTAAATTATGGTACTAAATCATACTCTAGTTTTGTGAACACTTTATATGCTTGGATTTTTAAAAACTTCAGAGTTATCATTGCATGGGAAGATTAATAAAATTCAAAATGCTGCATAGAAATAATTTCTTTAGCACTCGGTACATGGTTGAGTTTTATACTTAATAATCATGGTTCCTGGCTTGTACAACAGCTTTAAAACGTACAGTTTATAGTAGCTGTATTGTTGTAGTAAAAACTGTTTCATGCCGACTCTTTTCAGTATGGGTGAAAGACTTCGAGTCATTTAGATTTGCTCACTTTTTTCACAGGCAGTACTCAAACAAGTGTAACTGTAATGTAGCTATTATTAAATTGTGCATCGGTTTGAAAAGTGGTGGGTGTTATTGTTGAAATTGGTTTCACTTTGAAAAATGCCAAATCCACATTGATATCTTACTCACACACACGTGTGCACTTTTCACTTGTTTTGATGCTGCAAACTTCTGGTGTTTCATAATAAACTGTATCAACATATCTGCTACTTTATTTTTATCTGTCAGAATCTGAACCCTGAGAGGTTGAAGATCATCTGTGCACGAATGAGTCAATGCAATACCACTACTGTACTGTACAATGCACACATGCCTGATGACACTTTTATGTATTCATGGGTGATGTGCACATGCATCATTATATTCATCAGTTTTTCATGATTTTAATATCTTTATGCAAGCACACTAACTATTATACCTTGAATATCATGTACTTAAATACAGTTAAAAAAAATATAAAGCACCAGAGAACTGGAAGACCAGAACACAAAATGTACTAATATAGATCATAATATGCACAAGTTGACCATGCATTTAAATAGTTTAAAAATATTTACATTTGCTATATAAATATAAGAGTATTGAGCTGGTCATCTAGTATACAAACATGATTAAACAGTTTAGTCTATCAAATAATTACATTTTACTACAGTATTTACTGTATATAAACTACACAGAATAATTGAAATAAGTATTTATGGTATTATAAAGTTATAAATATTTTTTTATATTGTATTTCATAATTGTAAGGAACTTTAATTTATTGTAAATGACATTCTTTCCCTGAAAAGAAAGTAAAATCATGGTGAAATATCAAAATTTTAGTTTCTTTTCAATACCTTCTCCCGAGAATTATGAAAGTACAAAGTGTACAGTACTTACCAAATTGTACTGTATTTATATAGGATTAAAAGAAGTTAGTGATGCCTTGTTTACATCTTCCATGTGTGTGGGTAGTTGCACTTATGTTTGGCTGTTATTTACCATGCATACTAATGTAGGTTGAATACAAGTTGCACCTCGGCAATATTGTACAAGTGGCTCAGGTATGTCAAACTAAAGTTTATTTGAATCAACTAAGAAGACATTTGTATCTGTGGAGCTAGGTTATGGAGGGTTGAAGCGAGGATACTCAGAAAAATAATGTTTACTAAATGTGCTTTTCTAAAGTTGATTTGATGTTACTAATTTAATCTATTTTGCTGGTTGTATTCCTTCAGTTTCTTGACCTTGGATACATATTTACATAGAAGTAACATTACACACCATAAAGGAGCCTGGAGTAGAAAGGATTATAAAATTATCACAGCAAAAGATGATAAACACTGAAATAACAAGCCATAAATAATCATAATATAAAATTTCACATTTTAATTTATTTGTAATTATTATGAGAGCCACATGGCCTCTGCTACCTGGCACTGGGATGATGTTATTGTCTTGTCATCCCAACATCTTGATGGTAGTACCACCCTGGGTGGGGCGGTCTACCTTGTTACCTTGTTTTACCCCTACTAAACAAATATAAAATAATTATTGATTATATATACAATGCCATTTATCCACACTGTGCAAGAGAACAAATTAAAAGTGTTTACTTATACAAACAGTAGTGGGACTTGTTGTGGCTGACAATACATGTCCACAGGCAATATTGATGAGGTGGTGAAGGGGGTCACCATTATGTGGTGGCACCAACATGCTCAAAGCAGCATGCAAAACACCCTCAAACTCTCTCCATTCTCCCATTAGGAGGATTGTGGACAATAAAACCTGCTTGATGCACAGCTGGGTTCACAACAATGTGAACTAGAGCTTATTAAACAATAACAACAACTTTGCATCTGACCAGGCACAGTGCCATATGTCATTTGTTGCTTGGCACTGGAGTATAAATATTGAATGGAATTTCATTTGCTTAGCTGATGCATGCCTAACTGCTATGTAAATACCTAATTAAATGTTAAATCAGTGTTAAGTTTTTGTCTGTTTAACAAGTGTTTCAAGGTCTGGGGTACAGACAAGACGATGTCGTACATGGCCCAGTACTGTCATGTCACCTGTCTTGTTCTCCTCATCCACGTCCACACTTGCTACATCCTGCAAGAGAATTAAATTATTATCCAAGTGTTATGGAAAAAACACTATAGCTCATAAATTCATGGACATAAAGCAAAAAATGTAAAAAAAAACAAAAAAACAAATACCAGATATAAAAATGCACACAGCATTAACTTAAAGAGACAATTGAATTTTTGTGACAGGGATCAAAATAGATCATAAAGCACTAATTTACAGCCAGAATAATATATAAAAAAGACACAAGGAATGGCTGCTGCCACTCTAAAGAAGGCTTCAATCCACTTCAACAAGCATCCACCAACATCCCCCTATAACTTTTATAATCATTAATCATTCCTACTTCTTTTTCCCTTGTAGAAAGGCACCTCTTTCTGCTTCCAAGCCAAGTTACAAGGGAAGAACATCCACTTCACCACTGCCACTCTTTCATACTTCAGTATTTATGTCGTTTTATATTCCCACTACATCCGTGGTCTTTCCTACCTACAACCTCCCTACTGTTTCCTAACCTCCTCCCTTCCTATGTTCCTTTGAATAACCAGACATCCATAATACCTGTAGAAATCCAACTTGAGTGCCTTTATCAACAGTAAGCTTGTGATCACCAAACCATAACTCCACTTTGCCAGATTTGTAAATTTTCAGTGTTCCAATCCGTCCCTCTGGCAGTGTGTTGAGGGTACAAAACTGTTTGGTTGGCTTCTTCTCCTCATCTTCACTGGAAACCTGCATACAAAGAGAAATAAATAAAATATTTACATACTGGACATGTAATGAATGCTAATACTACATATAGTTAGACTTGGACCAAGCAGGCTTGCACTGCATTTATTGTATCTTCAAGAGATTTTGTTTTAACCCTTGAACCTCGGGTGTCAGTATATGTCAACGGCAGTGCCGAGTGTGGGTAACCGCAGGTGTCGACATTTGTCAACAGACGCATTTTCACATATGCACGGCCCCTGACATACTTGATTAGGCTCACAACAGAGGGTGTGTGTGCTTATAGGAGGGTCTCACAAGTCACACCAGCCTTGCCCAGTCAGTGTACCAATATCTATCAGCATGTGAGGATGTATTTTCAGTGCTCTAATTTTGTGATAATTACCATATATGTATGTAAAAATGACAGTAATGATATATTTCATATTATTGTCTTGAAAAATGTGATTCTAAAACGTTTTATGATGAAATCAGAGTGTGAAAAAGTACATACAATTGTCCATTTAGTCTTCACAAGTATATCGAGACAGCTAAAGGTTTGTATTGCAATATCATGTATAATTTATTCATGTAGGTCTAGTGGTTTATGGCCTATGATATTAAACGCCAAATGTGTGTTTATGTATTGTAAAAATATGTCCACAGTAGAGTTGACAGGCAAAAATATACCCACGGTTAGAGGGCTAATGTTTTGATTTAACTATGGTTTTTACTGAGCTCAATGCACTGTGAACCTAGCCATCATAATCTGAGCTTTGTCCCGTCTCCTAAATCAACATCGAGTGATACACGTTAGTCTTGTTACATGACAATATTTTATGCCTAACCCATCAACCACAGGGATAGTTTTAGTGCCATTCAAGAAATGAATCTTCTTATATTCTTTACAAGTAAAGCATACTTTTAAAAAATTCATAAATTTTATGGACATTAGTTGGATAAATACCAATATGATATGTAAAGAGAATCTCCATTACAAAATGCTTGATCAGTTCCTACATGTTGTGTATAGTTCAAGTATTATACAGTGGGCTATATGATATTATACATATACTATGAGAAACATAAAAAGCTCATTATATTACCGTATTACTTGCTGCCTTTTGTTGACCTTGCAGGCCTGATGTTTTTGACTGGGGCGTGTTTGGTTCCTGCTTCACCATAGGCGGGTGGCTTGGTAACGAATTGGGAAGCTAAAATGGAAGCAAAACAATATAGTTCAGAAAATAATACTGTAGGCTCTTATCAAATATTAAGTGAGGCAAATATAACAGCAGGCTTTTAATAGAACAGAAATATGTATACAATATTAAACATTCTTCATTTAACACAGAACTATCAGAGATCATTAACAAACATTTTCCCAGGGGGGCTGCCTTTATTCTCTCTGAAAACTAGCCATCCCCCACAGGGCTAGAATAAAGACTGTTGTAGGATCTGGTCACTTTCTAGTGGATTTGACGATATCTGCCCACATGGATTAAAAATCCATGTGAGGTGTACTGCATCCAGATGCACGGGGGTGCATTATCCCTTTGAATGCAGTAGTATAAACTCCCTCCCCTTTTAGGTCCCTTCAGGACTGGTCTCATGGAAAGTGCGGCCCCACTTGTAAGCTCTTGTGGTTACTTGGACTTGGGCCCACAGCATCAGCTGTGGGATCAAAGACTTTCCCTCCAATCTCCCTGGTGATCGGAGGCCCCCAAACTCCCTGGTCCAGTAAGCTCTGGTCCTATCTTCCTGGGATTTGCTTCGGTAGGCCAAGCATATAGGGCCAGCCCCTCCTTTATTTTAATTTTTTTTTTCAATGCGACCAAAGCGTACCAGGGGTCCGTGGGGCAGGAGGCCATTTTGCCCCGGGAGACCATTAACAACAACAATAACTAACAAACAAAAAAGTAAAACATGGGAAAACATTTAGAGGATTTTTTATGCCTACCTACCTGCATAAATAATAGATGGTTGCCCGTATAAATTAAGGTCTTAGTATTTACCTGTATAAAAATAAGTTCTTCATGTTTGCCTGTCAGGAGCTGAGGAACTGAGACTTCTGGAGGTTTCTTTTGAACAGGCAGACCACCTTTTATCAATAATTTCCTGTCTGGCGGCTGTGGAGGCAAAACTATGGTGAATTAAAAAACACAAACTGGACAAAATGGATGAAAAACAACACTGTACGAGGAGGAGCCTTTACTTTCGACACTATGCTACCGCTTCTTCAAGTCAAAGGCAATGCAAAATGTCGTCATTACAGGCTCCTTCTCATTGGATGGTGTACATTAAACTATATTAGTGAGGAATGTAACACACACACATCTTGGACACAATACTATCAGCACCATGAGAAAAAGGAGCATTTATTGGTGTTTCATTAATAATTGTTTGGGTTTGGATATGTGAAGTGATGGAGAGATTTTCCATCAGCATTCTGCCTTGTTATGAGGCAATCAAATAATTATTTGACAGAAAACTACAGAATAATTGACGCCATGGACTGTAATTGGGGAAATGAGCCCTTGAATGATTAACAAGCACTCAAAAGAAAAAACAACTTTGTATCAACATAGTAACAGGTGTAATATACACATTAATGTTAAATTTTATATGTTACCGCTATGAGTGCCTATCTGTTGGTGTTGAGTAAAAAGGATAAGAGAGGCCCGGGTGAGGGCAAGATGAGGGCTGAGGGCTGGGACTGGGCTGAGACAAAAGAGAGCGGAGGTGTTTACATCCCCTCTACGAAGATAAAAACCACATGTGTTGAGGTGTAACAAGCTGCCCTAATACCCCTCACTACCACGTGGGGGAGTCAGTTTGGAGAAAGATTCAGTGAGGTTAATACTAGTGACACTTATGGATTTAGCAGGAAGTCATATAACCCGGAATACATAAGTTGAGACAGTGTTTTATATATCATTCCTTATAGTAAAGTAGATAATGAAGCTTTGATAATATTTAGCACATTAGCTTAGTATTAGATTAAGTATGATGCAGTGTTAAGAGTATAATGCTATCTTAGTGAAGTGAATTCAGAGCTATTAACATTAAGTACGATGTTTCTGATTGACAGGTTTTGACCCAATAAAAATCGGGATTGGTGTCAATGTAACAGGCTTCATTTGACCTCGTACTTCTTGCTGCCTGGTGGCAGTAACATTATATATGCTCAAACATTTAACACTATGAGGCTTCTAGTTGCTTTTCAAAATATTAAAGAGGTTTCCTGAAGGACCACCTCCAATTACTCATTTTGAGGTCCTGTATTGTTTGTTGAATTGTTCACCTTCTTATCCTCTGTAGCATCTGTGACATTATTTTCCCTGGATGAAAAGTCTTCAGTTGAGTCGTTTGGTTCACTTTTAACTGCAAATAGATAGATTAAAGTAATTAGACCAATAGAATGACACTAAGTAGGAATTATAAATGATGACTAGCATCCACTGTTATCATCTACCCATTGTATTAAAATGTTGACACTGTATGGCTTGATACTGTGATCAATATTGGATAAGGTAATAAAATGAACTTAACCTATGCTAAGCTAACCCATGGGAAGCCAATTCAAGCAGCCTGAGACCCTCTTCCAGTGTGACTGTATTCAAGTTTTTTGTTTTGGATGATGAGATTTGTATATGATTTAACTGTTGAACCTATGCTAATCTCACCCAACTGACCTGACACTCCTTCCATCTTGACAGGTATGGGTTGCTTTTCTTCCCTGGCATCCTCCTCTTTGAAGCCGCGGCCGGTGTCCACCATGGGCAGCTGGACGGGCAGGAGGTCGTCGTCTTCGTCTCCAAATCGACCCAAACCGTCATCCGAGTCATCTATGAAATTATCACGCAGGATCTCCTTTAGTTTCTGGTCCTCGTGCTCCTGGAACCGACAAGTTGTATGTTTAAAGTGTGGCGCATTTTGGGGGACTTTGATAAACGGTACTGATCAGCAGCATTTGTTCACTTTGATAAAGACATACTGTACTGTCCTTCATTCATCTCTCCAATTTTTTCCTACCTTATCAATGTTGTTAACACTCTCAAGATTTAAAACTGGCTTGTGTATGAAGCCTGCATCGCCTGATTTCCCTCCTCCTCCCCCTCCACCGCCTCCACCCCCACCGGACCCTTTCATCAGGCCACGACGTTGAGTTGTTCCTGCAATACCTGTAGAGAGATTGGTTACACAGATATCAATAATGGCAGTACAACCTCACCATCAAGCAAGTTTGTTAACTTTTCAACAAGTAGGGTTACAACTCAAAACTTAAATCACACACAGATTATTGAAGCAAAATTATGCTGGTGATGATGCATATTCTAAGAAATGTAATCACCGGATGCAGGACCAGGAAATCAACTTTGAGGAACGTGACGAATGCCAAAGAAGCACTGTACCTTCACCAAAGAGAGATCCAGTTGTCTGGACAAACTCCCTGGCCCGCCCTCGTCCCCGGGAACCATTTTTTCGGCCCTTGTCTCTGTCTCGCCCTCGCTTGCCTCCCTTGTCACACTGTTGATCTCTGAAAGGAAATAATAAAAAAATTACAGAATACTGGGTTGCTTCCCATCATCAGTTCTTGTACAGTACTTATGTCTGGAGAATCAATACCTTATTGTTCTATATCATCAACAAGATACAGATACCATAGTCCTATTCTGAAGAGCTTTGTCAACTTACAACTTATCAGACTTTTCTCTCCGAACTGGTATATTGGGTGAGAAAGTCTTGCGTGCTCTGGTGGCAAGTGTTGGTCTGATCAGCGTCCCGGATGTTGAGGCGGACAGGGTGAGGTCTCTGGGACCCCTGAAGGATGGTAGTCGACCGGGGATGGCTGGGCTGGAAGAGGTAATGCCCAGAGCACCTCCACCACCCCCTTTCTTGCCTTCCTTTACTTTGGTCCCATCTGCCATCTGTAAAGCATAACATAACAAGTGTGTGTTGTGAGAGTGAGGGTAAAATGCTTGCTCATTACTGCCTCCACACCACTGTGCATATAAGCAGCATCCACTCCAACACTTCCTCCCCCCCACACCTCAGCATCTCTGCAGTTATCCCATCCACCCCCAGTGCCTTTCCTATCTTCAACTTTCCTATTGCTTTCCTAACCTCTTCCCTTCCTAATTCTCCTTGCCTCCATCCCCATACATGTCACCACTGCCTCCCCTCCCGTCCCCCCATTCATCACACCATCAAACTGCCTCTTCCACACTTCTTTCACTTCCTCACTTCCACTCACAGTAACTCCATCCTCTCTCTTCATTTTTATGCTGCCAGACTTTCCTTCTCCTTTTTCTCTTTTAACCTCCTTCCAGAATAATTTCTTGTTTTCTCTAAAGCGTTTGTCCATAATTTGTTTTCGACTCGAGGTTTTCAGAATGTAATGTTTTATAGTGTGTTTTTAACTAATTTATTGTTCACATCCGTCGCAAATTAGTGTTTTGGGAGATATCACCCCCCCTTCCCCAACCCAATCTCCGAACACTTAATTTTTGGACTAGATTCGTCTGAAAAACACTACAACACATTAAATAGAATTAGGTAGACTTCACCTGACCTAACCTAACCTAATCAAGACCACGGCAAACTACTGGGACCTAACCAGGGCAGACTACAGGGGACTAACCTTAGCAGTCTACCGGGACTCAGTCGCCATCTTGAATCGGTATTACAATACCTCTTTATTCGAGAATCGTGGTAAATAGAAGCCTTATTACAAGTGGGGCAATTCACTAATGTCAGTCATACTCCATGGACACGTTAAGAGTCTAAACTGGCTTAGTTATTCTCAAAACAGCACTGAAGAATACGTTCGTAGACAGACTCGGTACAAAGGGAAGCCATTGTAAACAAGCACACTGATTGCTTGTTGAAATTAATCAAGCACGCTGATTGGCTGCCTACACACCAATATGGCCACTGTACACAACGCGGATTAAGGAAAATTGATGGTAAATATTGAAAGAATTACCGTTATTGCCTACGGTTTTTCTACCTTCAATACCCACATATTTAGACAATTCTAAGGCTATTTTCGGTATTTATTGAAAGAATTACCGTTTTGTAGCAGTGTTGCCAGATCCGGCTAGGACCCAGTATTTTGCCCCGGTCATTTCCTGTACTTTACCACGGTTATTTCCCAGCAGTTTGCCCAGGTTAGGTCCCGGTAGTCTGCTATGGTCTAGGTTAGGTTAGGTAAGGTCAGGCTAATTTCAAAATGCCCCATTTGAATATGCCCTATCTTGGAAATGGGGCATTTGCGGAGGAAATGCCATAGAAGAAAATAGTCTGAGAATGGTCTAAATAAGTGGGTAATGAAGGTAGAAAAACCGTACGCAATAACGGTAATTTTGGTAAATATTGAATGAATTACCGTTATTGGGTACGGTTTTTCTACCTTCATTATCTACTTATTTAGACCATTCTAAGACTATTTTCTTCTATGGCATTTTCTCCGCAAATGCCCCATTTCCAAGATAGGGCATATTCAAATTGGGCATTTTGAAATTAGCCTGACCTTACCTGACCTGACCTAACCTAACCTAGACCGCATCAGACTACCGGGACCTAACCTGGGCAGACTACCGGGACCTAACCTGGGCAAACTACCGGGAAATAACCGTGGTAAAGTACAGAAAATGACCGGGATGAAGTACTGGGACCCAGCCGGATATGACAACACTGCTACAAAACGGTAATTCTTTCAATAAATACCGTAATTTTTACCCTATTTTCTTCTATGGCATTTCCTCCACAAATGCCCCATATTCAAATGGGGCATTTTGAAATTAGCCTGACCTTACCTAACCTAACCTAGACCGCATCAGACTACCGGGACCTAACCTGGGCAAACTACCGGGAAATAACCGTAGTAAAGTACAGGAAATGACCGGGGCAAAATACGGTATTTATTGAAAGAATTACCGTTTTGCAGCAGTGTTGCCAGATCCGGCTGGGTCCCAGTATTTTGCCCCAGTCATTTATTGTATTTTATCACGATTATTTCCCGGTAGTTTGCCCAGGTTAGGTTCCGGTAGTTTGCCCAGGTTAGGTCCCGGTAGTCTGATGCGGTCTAGGTTAGGTTAGGTCAGGTCAGGTAAGGTCAGGCTAATTTCAAAATGCCCCATTTGAATATACCCTATCTTGGAAATGGGGCATTTGCGGAGAAAATGCCATAGAAGAAAATTGTCGTAGAATGGTCTAAAATAGTGGGTAATGAAGGTAGAAAAACCGTACTCAATAACGGTAATTCATTCAATATTTACCCAAAATACTGGGACCTAGCCGGATCTGGCAACACTGCTATAAAACGGTAATTCTTTCAATAAATACCAAATTGATTCATTTAAGGCTAGAAGTATTACGAAAGCTATGCATTTGCGACGGAAATAACCCATGAGGAAATTACGTACATTAAGAAATGTATTTGACAGAACAGAATTGATTGTAATGATTATGGACAAACGCTTAACTAATACCCTCTCAACTTCTCACTCAGTTTCCTACCAAACTCCTCATCCACTCTCCTTTTGCTCTCTTACCGTCCTCTTCACTTTCCTCTTACACTCATTGTATTCCCTCTTCCATCTCTCTTTCACCTCCTCTGGCACATTTATCTGCAGGGTTCTCCTAAAAGCCTTCCTCTTATTCTCTACTGCATCCAAATTCTATACCTTAAACAAGTTCTGTACCTTATTTGTGTCAATTTTCATGTGGTGACATATTTACATCATCACGTTGCCGTTTGTTTACATTATCTGCCAGACTACAGTACTACAGTGGTGCCAGGTCTGGTTGACGAAATTTCCCCATCTTCAACATCACAGAATTTCCCTTTTGCTTATTGGTATTTAATTAGTCTGGTAGAAATTTCCCTGTTTTCCCTGTGTATTCTTGAACAACCTTTATTTAATTCAAAATTCCATAAAAAGGAGAAATCTCCCTGCACCTCGCACCACTGTAGTACTACCGTCTAATCAGTGATGCCAACTCAATGTCTTCTATTCACGCCCATAATAATAATAATTTTTACAATTATTACAATAAAATTAATGATACCACAGAAACATGCTATGTATATTCGGTAGGTATGTAATAACAACGATTCCAGTACTTAGAATCATTGGTTATTGTTACAGAGCGCCTGAAGTTGATAAAACTAGCCCAATATGGCGTGAAATGAACAAGTCTGGAAATACTGCTTTCCCTCTACTCTTGTTCTTGCTGTTACACTTTACAGGTACCCTGGGTATTTATTCCAGGGTTGGCCTTTGTATCGGCAGCTCCTGTAAATAGAAATCAGAAAAAAAAAAAACAATACCACGCATAGCTATTCCTCTCTACTTCTTGCATACCACATTTTTTCCAAGAATTCCTTCACAGCACCAATCATCTCATCTGTGGTCTGCTCACACAAACCTACAGCAATACCATCCATTCTGTCCCTGTGAATTCCATTCCATCACATCCCATTTCAGTCAAAATTATCTGCATCATCTCTGTTTTGTCTCGATGTCATACTTTTCACATCCCAGCTAGTAGCCTATCACATGTCTGTAGTTTTTAAGCTCATTCTTACTCTTACAGCCTCCCTTATGCAGCAACGTCACTCTACATTCATTCCATCTCCTTGGTACTTTCTCTTCTTCCTACACTTTGTTAAAAAAAACTCATTCATCATCTCAACCACAAACTCGCCTCCATTCTTGTACATTTCATACGGAATATCATCTGGTCTTGAGGCCTTACAGTTTTTTTGCCTTTTCACATATCTTTCAACTTCTTCTCTCCTAATTCTTACATTCTAGTGTTACACTCTCTTCTCTTACATCAGACACCTCACATACACCTCCAATATTCTCCCAGAACTCTTTTATGGCATTTCTCATTTCTTCCTTGTCAGTTATACATACACCATTTACCTTGAGGCTGTCTACACTTTCAGTACTGGACATTCCCTCCCCTCTCATGAACCTGTAGGCCTAACATTCACGGCCACCTTCCAACCCATTTTCCTTTAACGTTAGGTTCTGAATCACTCTTCTTTCACATTTTACCTTTTCATCTCTAATCTTTCGCTTTGCAACTCTCTGCTGCTTAATAACATATGCTGTCCATATATTCAGGTACTCATTCTCAGCTTCGTCACTTTCATGCCTTTTCTTTCTCAGCTGTCTACATGTGCTATTTAGTGTTTTTTGCTCTCTCCTTGCATTCTTGATCTCTTCATTCCACCATGGTTTACGTTCTCTTTTTCTTCCATTTACTTTTACAAAACCTATCTGACTGACTGCTGCATTTTTCACATTTTCTACAAATTTTTCATTCACCTCGTTCACATCATGTAGACTTCCATTGCTCCAACTTCTTTCACTCAGGTCAACCTGGAAATCTTTCCAATTTACATCCCTCAACTTCCATTTTCTTTTTTTCTCCTTCACTCTTTTCTCCTTTCTCCCCTGCAACATACATTCTACCACCAGCATATTATGATCAGACAGAATATCTATCATCCTGTCTTCATCTATCCACATGCGAGATACAATTTTTCTCATTATACCATTTGCTAGCACATAGTCAATTGCCTATTCTTGGTTCCTTGCACTCCACGTCACACGTCCCTCTGATAGGATTTCATTCAGGTTCTCCATATCCATGTCATTTACAAACTCAACAAGCATTTCACCATTCCTGTTCATTTGCTCTCCTAGTAACGTTAGACCAATATGTCCATTCATGTCTCCCATAACAATCACTCTTTCATTTGCATACTCTCTTACAATCTTCTTCAATATACTGTACTTTTCACCATTCTCTCTTCCTGCTCTCTTACCTTCCACCGTCATGTATACTACTACCATTATAACTCTTTCAGGACTTCGCTGATTATTCATGCATTCAACTCTTACAGCTAACACGTCCTGACTACTTCCACTGCTTCCAACCTCTAGTTCTTCAACTTTTAGATTCCTTAAATTTCTTTCCTGTGGAGGAGTGCTACGCCTCATCCTAATTTTTCTTGCATTTTTTCGTCCTTTTCCAATCATCACATACTCATTTCCCTCCATTCGTACCTCATCTCTCAAGAGTGTTTCAGTCAGGCCCACAAATTCCACTCATTCAGTTCTTTGCATATATCCTCATATTTTTCAATTCCCCATCCTCTAACATTCATACGTCCAATCTTCATGCATTTACCCGCCTGGTTGGTGTCTACTCCTCTCCTAGGTCGTCTAGGTCGTCAGGCATTGGTGATCGGTGACAGTGACCTCGCCCTCACCCATGCACCCACTCACACAACCACACTGTATATATATATAGAGTATATACACTGTGCACACAACCGTCGTCGTCCCATCCTTTTGTAGTGAACCAAGCACCTTACGCTTCCCATTCTCCACGCATCTTCAGCTTCACTTGTCTGCCAGCGCACGGGCGCCTACCAGACAAGTTCGCCACCTACCTTGCCAACACTCGGTCGCTAGACTCACTACTACATTAGTGGTCTACATAGAAAGGTCACTTCCCCCTTATCCTGCCGAACCCCACACCACACTAAGACTCAAGACTCCATCTGTCTCTCTACACACCCCAACGCTACCAAGATACAACACATCACCAAGGCAGGCGGGTTGACCCACATCAGGTGTTTGGATTCAACATATATCCCTGCTGTATTGCTGAGTGTACACTATACCAAAGAAACTGTACTTTGTATTCGAGTCTGTTCACCTCCGGTAGTAACACAGTCCCCAGTTGTTACCATGGAGGTATAATATAGAGGAGGCGGCATGAGCCTCTCGTCCTGTACACCCCATGGAGGTATAATATAGTATATTATATCTCCATGGTACACCCCATGGAGGTATAATATAGAAGAGGCGGCATGAGCCGCTCGTCCTGTACACCCAAAGTGAAGCCAGGGGCGGAGCCTATTACCCTCAAAACATTGCCCCGGCCGCTATAAACCCACTGTAATTATGCTCTTATTTTCTCATATTAACTATAATTAGAGCCAGAAAGAGACTTGAATTTGTTCCATATATGATAACTGCATAAAATTATCCAATTCTGTATATTATCAAAGTACCCATTAAATACCGCTGTTTCCTAGAGCATTACCTCTTCTCGCAAACTTTTCCTAGGAGGAGTATGAATGAAAGAATGAATGAATTAATGAATGAATAGTTTATTTTATGCAAAAAGTATAGTAAAAGAGAAGGTCATAGCTTACACACCAACCCACAGACAGTATTATAAGGTTACAGAGAAATAAGAACAAGTACAGTTACCCACACATGAATCTAGTATGCCTCGCTACTTACGAGATACCTACAACAGGAAGGAAAGTGAGCAAAAGTTATAGTTTGTTGATAAGCAGATAGTAATAATATTTTACTATCTGCCTGTCAACAAACTACATCTTTTTTCACTTAAATTTCCTTTCGTTGTAGCCACCACACAAGTAACGAGCCATACCAGTTTCATGTGTGGGCAACTGTACAAATGCAAATAAAATTAATTATATAAAGAGTTCTAGTATGAGACTCTGGAAGGCCTTATGTCACTCTTTCTTCTTATGTCACTCTTTAAGTACAGTATATAAATATGATGATATATAGTAAGATGTGTATAGTGAAGTGAAGATGTGTATAGTGTAGTGAAGATGTGTGGTGTGCTGTGAAATGTGTGATGTGCAGTGAAAATGTAGCCTACATAGTGTAGTGAAGATGTGTATAATGTAGTGAAGATATGTATAGGGTAGTGAAGATTTACATAGTGAAGTGAAGATGTGGTGTGTTGTGATGTGTATAGTGTAGTGAAGATGTGTGGTGTAGTGTAGGTGTGGTGTGTAGTGTAGGTGTGGTGTGTAGTGAAGATGTGTATAGTGTACTGAAGATGTGTATAGGGTAGTAAAGATGTGTATATGGTACTGCAGATATGTGATGTGTAGCGAAGATTTGTATATTACGGTGAAGAGATGTGTAGTGTAACACCCAGAACTGTCATGTAATAGAGTTCACACTCAGGTGTAGTGTCTTGTATCAAACACATTTTACCACTTATAAGCCACATGAAATCTTATCATGATGGCTGGATGTTACTGCATAAAGTGTGTCATCACTTACTCAGTTCCAGTTCATTCTGATTCACACAAAAACATTATTTTAATCATCAGTCCCAGGCCGTAATTTTACTATTATAAAAACTCCTTTGGCACAGTGGCTTAACTTAGACTACGGCACTATAACTTAGACCTAAATTCTCAACAACCAAATAGTCTACGTAGTAAACACAATTATAAATTTGATATCTTTAAAACATTATGAAATATGCTAAAACATTCATAATACAGTCTCTCAACATTCGAGTTATCCTACAGGCCAACCCTAACTTGGGCACAAGTAGGTCACCGCATGGAGCCAGTTTATCTTTTATAACCCAGTCAATGTCATATATACGTGAGGTTATACATTAACAGTTAATATCAGAACACTATAATAGCCTTGGTTTTGTAGTTTTTGTGTGTACAGTATCAATATTCTACAGGACATGGGTGTCACGGTGTGTGAGGCAGGTGATGAATTTCACTTCGTTGATTTGTCCATTTCTGTCGTATATTTTTCTGTATGACTTTCTTAACATACCTATGAAATGTAGAAGAAAGACTCCTGTCTCTCTGGGTACACTCATATGCTGAACACGCCGGCATTATTATAAAAAATGGCAAAGAATGTTGGTGAAGTTGATGGTCCGACGTGATCAGCTGAGGTTTGTTTTGAGTCAATGGGGGGTAGGGAGGACAGCCGACCAATAGCGAGTTGGCTTCACCTTTGCGACGTCATGCCGCCTCCTTTATATTATACCTCCATGGTACAGTCGGCGGCAAAAGTCCTGTCGCCTCACTTGCTTCACCGAGGTACGCGATGTTCATAGACTCGAGATTATGTGTAGAAAACATGTGTATTTCTCGAGTCCATGAACATTGTGCGTCTCGGTGAAGCAGGTGATGCGACAGGACTTCTGCCGCCGACTGTACACCGAGTGAAGCCAGGGGCGGAGCTTATTACCCTACCCCCCATTGACTCAAAACATTGCCCCGGCCGCTTGAAACCCATTATGCTCTTATTTTCTCATATTGACTATAATTAGAGCCAGAAAGAGACTTGAATTTGTTCCATATATAACTGCATAAACTTATCTAATTCTGTATATTGTCAAAAGTACTTAAACCCATTAAATACCGCTGTTTCCTAGAGCATTACCTCTTCTCGCAAACTTTTCCTAGGAGGAGTATGAATGAAAGAATGAATGAATGAATGAATTAATAGTTTATTTTATGCAAAAAGTATAGTAAAAGAGAAGGTCATAGCTTACACACCAACCCACAGACAGTATTATAAGGTTACAGAGAAATAAGAAGTACTGTACAAATGCAAATAAAATTAATTATATAAAAGAGTTCTAGTATGAGACTCTGGAAGGCCTTATGTCATTCTTTAAGTACAGTATATAAATATGATTATATACAGTAAGATGTGTATAGTGAAGTGAAGATGTGTATAGTGTAGTGAAGATGTGTGGTGTGCTGTGAAGATGTGTGGTGTGATGTGCAGTGAAAATGTAGCTTACATAGTGTAGTTAAGATGTGTATAGAGTTGTGAAGATGTGTGGTGTGCTGTGAAGATGTGTGATGTGCAGTGAAAATGTAGCCTACATAGTGTAGTGAAGACGTGTATAATGTAGTGAAGATATGCATAGGGTAGTGAAGATTTACATAGTGTAGTGAAGGTGTGGTGTGTTGTGATGATGTGTATAAGGTAATGGAGATGTGTGTGTAGTGAAGATGTGTATAGGGTAGTGAAGATGTGTATAGGGTAGTGAAGATGTGCATAGGGTACTGGAGATATGTGATGTGTAGTGAAGATGTGTATATTATGGTGAAGAGATGTGTAGTGTAACACCCAGAACTGTCATGTCATTGAAGTTCACACTCCGGTGTGTTGTCTTGTATCAAACACATTTTACCACTAAGCAACATGGAATCTTACCATGATGGCTGCATGGATGTTACTGCATAAAGTGTGTCATCACTTACTCAGTTTCAGTTCACTCTGATTCACACAGAAAACATTAATTTTACTCATCAGTCCCAGGCCGTAATTTCACAATTCTAAAAGGTAAATATTGAATGAATTACCGTTATTGCATACGGTTTTTCTACCTTCATTACCCACTTATGTAGACCATTCTAAGACTATTTTCTTCTATGGCATTTCCTCCGCAAATGCCCCATTTCCAAGATAGGGCATATTCAAATGGGGCATTTTGAAATTAGTCTGACCTTACCTGACCTGACCTAACCTAACCTAGACCGCATCAGACTACCGGGACCTAACCTGGGCAAACTACTGGGACCTAACTTGGGCAAACTACCGGGAAATAATCGTGATAAAGTACAATAAATGACAGGGGTAAAATACTGGGACCCAGCCGGATCTGGCAACACTGCTGCAAAACGGTAATTCTTTCAATAAATACCTTATAGAAACTCTTTTGGCACATTGGCTTAACTTAGACTACGGTACTATAACTTACCCCTAAATTTTCAAGAACCAAATAGTCTACATAGTAAACACAATTATAGATTAAATATCTTTAAAACATTATGAAATATGCTAAAACATTCATAATACAATCTCTCAACACTCGAGTTATCCTACAGGCCAACCCTAACTTGGGCACAAGTAGGTCACCCCATGGAGCCAGTTTATCTTTTATAACCCAGTCAATGCCATATATACGTGAGGTTATTCATTAACAGTTAATATCAGAACACTATAATAGCCTTGGCTTTGCAGTTTTTGTGTGTACAGTATCAATATTCTACAGGACAAGGGTACGTGTCACGGTGTGCGAGGCAGGTGATGAATTTCACTTAATTGATTTGACCATTTGTGTCTTAGATTTTTCTGTATGACTTTCTTAACATACCTATGAAAAGTAGTAGAAAGGCTCCTGTCTCTCTGGGTACACCCATATGCTGAACGCGCTGGCATTATTAAAAAAACGGCAAAGAATGTTGGTGAAGTTGATGGTCCGACGTGATCAGCTGAGGTTTGTTTTGTCAATGTGGGGTAGGGGAGACAGCCGACCAATAACAAGTTGGCTTCACTTTTGTGACGTCATGCCGCCTCCTTTATATTACACCTCAATGGGGGAGACTGTGAGTCTGTGAAACAGCCGACTAATAGAGAGTTTTGGCTTCACTTTTGTGACGTCATGCCGCCCTCCATGGTTGTTACACTTTCATAATTTCATTCCCGGCCTATTCTATGGTTCCCAGCCTTGTCATTTTCTCCATTAAATTTGGAAGTTTCGCCTTATTAACGGCACCTTCAAAGGGTCATATTATGATAGGCATTTATAGTCTTATAGCAAATAGGTGGGTATTTATCTAAACTATTGCCCCGTTTTGTAGCAGTATTGGTTAACATTTACTCTATTGCTGGTTGGTATTACGATGTTTTTACCTTCTTTACCCACTAATTTATAACATTCTAAGACACTTTTTCTATGGCATTTTCTTCGGAAATGCCCCATTTCCAAGATAGGGCATTTTGAAATTAGCCTGACCTTACTTAACCTAACCTAGACCACAGCAGACTACCGGGACCCTACCTGGGCAAACTACCGGGAATACGGGCCCTGCCAGGCTGGCAGGACCTGAGTAGCCTTCCTTGTTGTCCCATCCATCAGGCGATCTCGCCAGCTACCCAGAAGGAATGAGAAATAGCAAGAAAAACAGACAGAACAGGCCAGGGTGTGGTAGGGGGTGCCAAATTCTTCATTTCTGGAAAGAACCAGCCCTCATCAGTAGGAAAAGGTGAGAGAGGTGGGACAGCAAGTACGAAGGAAAGAGAAGGAACGGAGGGATAGTTAAAGAACTGAAAGGATTGGCTAGGTAAAATCTCTCCACCGTTTTCTGTACTTTTGTAGTTTCTGAATGTAGGTTTGTAACATTTTAGAAGGTCTGTGTAATTAATATGCTGAAAATCTATTAATTCTCCAATATTTATTTGTCATTCCTGTACCATAAATGATATTATTCTCTGCAACATTACATAATTGCATATAAATGTATTATCACAAGGTTAAATCATACACAGTTGGTATTACTAGTGTATCATAGATTATTATCAAATGTTACAATATCTTGCCGTGTCTGGCCAAGCTATATATATATTGTAAATGCAAAATATAATGGAATTGCCTCCTTAACAGGATGATTCCTGATTGGAGCTGAAGTAATGATGATATACTAAATTATTTGAAAAATATTACAAATTCCTTGCATCATTCACCAAAATACTGTAATACTGTGCTAACTTGTTGTACAATTTTGTCCAAATATGATGCCCAGTTCTATTAGTTGTATTTCATACTTTGTGTAGTCCTGCTGCATGTACAGTACACAAGTATATTTTATATTCAACAAGCAAACAATAATGTGTAGTAATATTTTTTTCTAACCTGAGCAGTGACCAGCCATAACGATACACTGATATATTCTCAACTCCAGAAATATATATTCAAACAAGATTACCTGTATGACATTATACCAGCATTTACGGTTGGGGACATTTACACATGCATTGGTCAACATAACCCATCCTCTCCACATGACCACCCCTAGGAATATTGGCTTATGTATTGTCAGAATCCTTTCTTAGTGAATAAATGAATAGGGAAAATAAGAAGACGGATAGACCAGAATGATCTCATACCATAAAGGAATAAGAGACAGAGAGGAGGGACAGCTATCACAAAGGAAAAAGAAGGAAAGGACGGACAGTGGAAGAGAAGAACGGGATATGCTCAGGTAAGACTGGGCTATTAGTGATGAAGACTAAATATTTTGGAGCAAGGAGTTGATATTCCCTGGGTTTATAATCATGAAGAAAGATTGAGAGTGATAAATGCACCACATGGAAGAGTTTCCAACTATACAATATTGAGACTACAGTCTTTATTTGGTACAAGGTAGATTTACATATACTGTACTGTACTGAATATAAGAAAAAAAAAAAAAAAAAAACACAAGCATGCACAAACACCATTACACAAATGATAAATATAAATAAATTAAATCCATGAAAGTTTCAAGATCTTGAGAGCCAACGAGTCTCCTGAGAAAATTTTTGTGACCGTTGGATGACCAAGATATTTTTGCGACATTTTAAGTCATCCAGCATTAGTCTAAGTGTATCATCTAATACAGAAATTATTGTCTGTGGTTTAATTCAAATAGATTCTCACCTTTGGGCATGAAGAGTGCTGCTCTCCAACAAAAAAAATTGTTCATTACTGTAGTTGGTCAGGGAAAATGTATATAATTTGTCATCACCTGTCCTCTTAAGTGTAAGTGTTAAACTCTGACCTTTTGAACTATTTTATGATTGTGCAATTTGGGTAGGTGATAGCTATAATAAGCTGTAGGTTAGCTTTCTGAACATGTACTGCAACATTACCTAAATACACAAGTGTCTCTGGTGAATAAAATGCAACTTGTCATTAACTGAACTAAAAATATCAAACATAACATATCATGGTTTTCCCTAATACTGTATGTCTGTGCTGTTACATTTAATACAGCTGAGAAAGCATACTCTGAGGGTAATATGCTGGAAAGTTTTCCTTTTTCCTATCCACACTTTGTTCTTCACGTGATGAAATGGAGAAAAGCCTCACAAGTACCAGAGGATGAAGGAAAATTTACCAGTGTCACACCCAGTTGAGTTACAATACTGATAATAACAGTTAATGACAATCACAGTGGCACAATACTAGGCTTGGTACCATTATCCTTTATCCAAAGTAAACAGTTACTATATGGAATAAATCCAAGAGACACTTGGATGATGATGATGTGGACTGATTAACTTCAGTGTGTCATCATACAAGATTGATATTGCTGTCATTATGCAATTAGAGTTTGTCAACCATATTCCATTCACTATAACTGTTCAAATAGATTCTTGATGACGTCAACTGGGGATACAACACACACACACATAAAAATCAATATACACTATAATATTGTAAAAACTAGTACCAGATCATATAGGGCATTTGGTACTAGGATGGTAAAACAATCGCTTTGGATAGGAAGTTTCACAACAGTTACACACCACCACTAACACACTAGTGTATCTGATTGTGAATATAAACAATACAATAATGATACAGAATGGTGTTGTGTTAATCCACCAGTAGATTTAGCTTTCCTGTTGTACGAGAACAAGAAGTCTTGAAAAAGTTATAATGAATAGGCTACAGTTGTGATCCTAATCATAATTCAAACAATAAACCCTGTTGTCTTGGATTTATTCCCATTTATGATTTTCATATAAAAAAATGCATGAATCCCCAAAGTAACATGATTCCATGAATACAGTGGAGAACTCAGAACAGGAGTAGTTTTCCTCTGGCTTCAGTGAGCCTCTCCTGCCATTGTCAGTACTGCATTCCAGTCAGTCTAAAAGGAAGTACACCTCAACTCTATTAATTGAATGCAATAATAATGCACAATCTAGTACAAGGCCATATAAGGCATTTGGTATGCATGCGATACAAAGAAACACAAATGAAAGGGGAATTGGTGCAAGGAACGTAACAACAGTATAATAGAGACTGAGTAGATATACAGTATACACAATGAGTATGGAGCACAGAATATAACAGTTTACATATTTGAACCAATTGAACCTGAGTGTGTTAAAGGCTGATATCTGAAGTCACATGAATACTCGCCTCCACAAGAACATACTACAGTTGCTGTATTTATTGATACTTGTACTGTACAGGATTGAAATTGAAAATATATCTATCTTCTGTCCACAACTCTTGGCTATGCGGGGTGCTGAAAATCGTTTACTCCAGTGAGTGAGTTAATTCCTGTGAGTTTCCATTTATTGTACTGTACAGTAATGTATAATCCAGATTTGAAACTTTCATATGGAGGCAACTGTGCTTGGTGTGGGAAGATGGAACTGAAACTGGTTCCTCATTAGCTGACTGGGATGCTGCTACGAGACAGGAGAGTTGATGAAAGTTATTATGCTATATGGCTTGGGAAGGGATGCTTATAGAAGACAAAGGGTGCTTGTGATGCAGTTAGTGTCTGTTTGCATGTGTTAAAAGTCTGTATTTCTTCCTAAAATACAAGTTGCTAAACCTATATTACATCCAAACCTACTTGCTGTTAGGTGAATAACCTACACCTGTGGAATATAACAGACTGCAGTAGCAGTAGTAGTACAGTACTGTACTGTACTTGTAAAAGTAGTGTTAGGAGTAGAACTTGTACTGGTAATAGTTGTAGCTGGAATAGAAGTGGTAGCAGGAGTAGGAGGATGAATGACATATTCTTGATATAACAGACACCACCAGTGATGTGCAGATAGAATGAACAATTTGGCTACAGTCTACTGAGCCCAAGCTAATGATGTACATTACACCAAATTGTAACATACATAAGATTTTATTAAATAAATTTTCAAAATAACTTTAAAATGAAGAAGGTATACAATAAAGTGTAATGAGGAAAATACTGGAAGACCTCCTGGGTTGCACAAAACACCTAGAGGTAATATAATATATTAAATTGTGATGAATATTGGCTTTCCAAGTTGCTGACAGCAACTGCTTTGGCACACTACCGCAGTGTCCACTGTGTTGGTTTTAAACAAGATTTCAGTCACTTACAGTTAATATGGTTCTAAAGAAGAAATGTCCAGACTTTTATATTATAAAAATTAAGATATTATGTAAAAAGATATTCCATTTGTGCAGGTTTGTTCATCTTACAAAATCATAATTCAGGTAAATAAAGCTTCCAATGCATGGCAACATACTTGTAGAGGCCTTAGGCTCTGAGAACAATGCATTTATTGTATTTTGAATGAATCCTGTTCATATGGTTTCTACATCACGAGGAGCAATTCAGCTGTCTTGATTGTTGTTTACATACCGTATTACTAGTATGATAACTGCTTTAGTTAATTATTTACTGCATGTCAGAGATGGTATATGTTAAATTATAGTTCATGAATGCTTGCTAAAATTAATACAGCATGGTGCTGAGTGTCTGACAGAATTATGAGTAAAAGACTGCACTATCTTTTTCATGGAGTGAAATTGTTATCTTATAACACCTGAGTTAAGACACTATTGCTCAATTAAAACACGAGACTAATTTTTACCTCTATCAAAACTATACTGTATTTTCATTTGACAAGTCTGTGACCAAAATTATATAGTATCATAATTACAACATACAAACATTTATTCAGGGTCAGTTATTACAATGATGAAATTTGAGAGAATTAATTCATAGCACCACATGCTGGGAAGTATATCGTCTCTTTGATCATAACAGGCCCTGTTCTCATTCTGCACTGGAATATATTCTACCTTCAAAGTATCAAGATTTTTTCCAGATTGTGTACAGTACTTGTATGTATATAAGTGTCACATTGAACTGTCAAGGGTTCCAGAGTTACACTTTGTTCTGTGAGGTCATGCACAGATGCAGACAAAAACAACTCTACATATCTACAGTACAAAATATACGACATTACTGTGACTACATTTGATTGTTTAGGAGTGATAATGATCCATGAGTATGGTATATGACCATAACCAATCACAAATGAAAATGTACAGTACAGTAGCTTCAAACAAAACATGTAATATACAAGTTAGACATTGTCATTTGAAGTTTTAGCTGCAACTGTGCATGATGAAATGTGAGGGAGAAGACATATTCAACTTCTACATGTAACTGGCTTTCAATATACAGTAACTCCTTTTTACGACTGACTCCCAATGCTATGTTCTTTTTTTCTGGAATAGTAATGTTTGAGTTACAATACATAATAACACAGCCTATGAAAGTATGCTAAAAAGCACCTTTTTTTTTTTAATAAGTAAAACTTGTAATATATAGTGTACCTGTTATACCTCCATATTAAACCTACAGTTAGGCTATTTACAATGACACCCAGTGCTATCACAAAATGGGTATGGTATGTTATTTTCCTATAATTCAAACCAGTTTTATCAATTTGGATATGAGGACAATAAACCCATTTCATTATCTCTTCATCCTTACAAATTCTATCCTATACATGACAACATTTCCTAGTCAGTTGTTTTTACACATACAGTATGAACAGTTAGTTAACACTAGCAACATGTATTGGCCTCCCCTGAGGGATGAGGCACCAAGCTATAGAAAGATAGATAGAATATGCTATTTGAACTCTTGTACCTCTACTAAATTGCTTCCTTTTGCAAACTACTGTACTGTACTACAATTATCCAGTTTGTCTGTAGCAATTTTGCATTCAGCTTCAACAGAGGCATCACTAATTCAGTAGTTACTAACAATAAATCTCTTGCTTATATTTTGGTTGTATTCTGTGGAGGAACTTCCACCTCCACTTTAATATCACCGTTGTTGACGATCTTGCCGTTGGTCATGGAAGTGTCCTGCACAAGTAATGAAAGGGAATTATTGTATGACACAAAGAAGCATTCGGTTTTGCTTCTATTCTAAGAATTTGGTGAACATTAATGTCTGAAATACTGATTAATTATTTTATGGAAATCACTACACTATCAAAAAGTAATGAAGAAATAAATTTTTTAGCCTTATATTATGGGCAAGAACTGCAATTCTGTTGTATGCAGAGAGCAGAGAGGTCTCAGTTTATCAACAGTGTCCACCTCATCACTTGGAAATCACACCTGAATAGTTCCCACTAACACATTAGAATGGTATTCAAACATACAGTACTGTATATGAATTATCAAGGGTATAAATCGTTGAACCACAAAATGTGACAAAGTCACACAAGAGTCAGATGATATTAACAAAGGAATCCTTGGCTAAATTTAACTAGTGTTCTAGAAAGTTCTTGCCCAAATAAAATTGTCATAGCAAAATGGTTATCCCTTGACACATTTTCAACTTCATATTTCTACAGTACTGTATAGTAACTGCTCTGGATGTTACTTTAGTACAGTACTATCTACAACAACTAACATAAAATGGACTGTTAATGTCATTAAATATAGTATATTATGCATTATAATCTGTGGAATTTTACTAAACACAAATTTGACATTCCTTGTCAAGAAAAATTTTGATATTAAGGGCTGTGAAATGTCTACAGTATACTATAAGGTACAAAATTAATGAAACTCATAATTTTAATATCACAGAATGGGAATTAAAAACAAAATACAAGCATTAATTCAATACCATCAGTAGCTTCTATTTTTCGATTAATGCAAATGGGATCAGAGGTTTCTGTGGTGGTGAAAGGAGCAACTTTGTACTGTTACCGGAACATTTCTAAAAGGTTAACATGTTAGTAGTCAGGCATCATCAATGGTTGCAAATAGGGGATATAGGAAGTGAAAAATATAACTCTCAGGATTTTCATATACAGTACTGAGGATTCAAACTTCTGTCCAGTTCCTGCTGCTGAGACAACCCAATGCCAAACAGTGCCAATAAATATTAATATATTTCAGTAAAATATTGTGTGTGAAGTTACAGATTATAAATACTTATACTGTAATGTAAGTGATTGATGAGCCACAGAATTTTTATGACCAAATAGTTTGAATTACAGATGTACAGTACAGTAAATGATTTTTATGTACCGGTAATGTATTATTTTGGTCCCTACAAGTAAAAGATCTTGGACTGTCAGTAAACATCTTCGCCTTTGTCCATGACTTTCCTCTCATTTAGTTCTTATTTTTTTGGCTATTAGTTTCATTCAACAATGGAAATGGTTGGTATAGGAGAGTGAGATGGTGTAGAGTGGTATGTTAATCAGTGTTAGTGGCTCACTTTACTGGTAGAGGTGTATGGGTGTCATTTGTGTATAGTTATACTGTCACTGAAGGTAAGGAAGGATCTTCATCCCATATATTGTTTTTAGTAAAGGGTAACCATGACTGGCTCAAGTTTTCCATCCGAGTCTATAGTAAAGGTTTATGCATCAATCAGTTAAATTTGATTAAATTACTTATATAATGGGAAACAAAAGTCTTGCAAAGCATTTGGGAGTCATTAATAAGAGACCTTATTTTGTCACCTATGCCAATTATTAATTGTTCCAATTGTCCATTTCCTTGTATTAACATTAATGAACAGGATTGTATCTTTGTATAAGTCCATTTTCTAGCACCATGTTAGTACCAAATACCCTTTATGGTCTGGTACTAGATTTTGTATTATTGAATCGAATTTGAAAGTGTTAAATGAAGGTTGTGGTGTATAGTGAGTGAAGCGGTGTTAGTGGCTCACCCCGCCAGTCAGCAGCAGAGGAGGGTCATGCAGGAGTGGTTCGGGGTCGGTGTCATGCTGGCGGGTTACCAGAGGGGCGAGGTCTGCCGCCTTTTCCACGTCATTATGGTAGTGGGACTCAGCGTTGGTCTCAGCATCCATGGCCGCCAGCTCTCCCTTACTCCAATACTCTACAATGGCTGCCGTGTAGCAGTCACCCAGCATGTTGTTGGTCGTGCGGAATCGGTCACTGTAGCAGTCGTCAGCGGATTAGGAAAGATGGTAACTTAAAATGCGGAGTATTGTCGTGGCAAATAGTTCTTAACTAGGCAATAATGGAAAGCCGTCCCCAGCACGGGAACGTCCAAACACTCTAAACATTTGTACCCATACTATCATCAGGCGGTTGACTGAAGAAAATAATCCATGTGTTCACAGTTTGAAACAGCTGGCCACACCTTTCCATAACAGACTGGTCACAATATGCCATGAATGTACATTGTTAATCAGGATAGCCATTTTTTATCAAGTCATTAATCCTAAACTCATACTTACACCAGCCAGTCAATTGCAAAGAGGAGGGTGACATCTTCTGATGGCAAATTGACTGACGTGAGGACAATTAAAATGAGAACAAGAGCAGCACTTGGAACACTGGCACTGGCAACACTGGCAGCTGTGGCTGTCACACTGGAAAACACACAATTATACTGTATAGTAAATTATCATTTAAAATATAATACGTTTGCAATAGTGGAGCTAAGACTATAATTTAAAGCTTCTGTATATAATATACATGTATTTGTACATTTTTATACAGACAATGAGAATACTCAAGTGCATGGACTGAAGTAAAAATGCAATGAAAAACAAATATTTACTTCTTACTTTAAGTTTTCATATACAGTATGTCTCTTAGGATTTAGCTTCTTAAATAGTTCTCACTGGCTGAGATTTTGTATAGTTAAAGGAAATATGAAGTAACTAGGTATTATAACATTTACACACTTTAGCAAGGGATGTGAATTATCTCGTAATAACTTACATGATGGTGGCATATTCCCCAATCCCAAGGTCTATTTCATTCATCTGAGCAATGAAGACGGTGCCCACAGACACGAAGAGAGCGGTACCATCCATATTGACGGTAGCACCGATGGGGAGCACAAAGCGTGAGATGCGTGGGTCTACGCCACACTTGTCATTCATGCAGCGGAAGGTGATAGGCAGCGTAGCCGCCCTGTGAAAGGAGGGAGAGTTAGTATGGCATCGAGGCATTGGGCAGAGGTAGAGCACTGGAGCGTCACCCTGACACAGACAGCCTCAGTGCTCAGTGTACATGAGGGTTGACCCTGGACCTGACCACGGCTACCCACTGATACCCTGCATGGCGACCGCCGCTATTTACAGGAGTTAGCCAACATGATCATTGTTACTCACCCACTCAGGCCGGGGACCGGCACTATCTCTGAAACAAACAAATAGACTAGTTTGTTGTGCATGTATGACAGTAACTGAGAGTGAGGTGGATATAGCGTTATGGGAGCTGGGTGGGGCCTGTAAGACTGCAGCACAAGAAGGGACCACTTACCCATCTGCTGACACTCACTGCTCTACTCCTCAGCCCCTGGGTTGACTCGCTCCTGCAAATGTGGCTAGAGTGCTAGGTTAGCTTTGCACTCTGCAAGGTAGGATAAGAAAAACGTTAACATCACATGACAATCCTGACTAGTTTATCTGAATGACTGACACCTGACATTACTATCATTTGATAAATTTACCGGAGGATAAGGCAGGGATATGGTGTTGCAAGAAAGCACATTTATCAGAGAATATAACCTCAACACATATATATATATATCAAGTTAATGATTATCTAACAATGTGACATATATTGCAAAAAGTAAACCATTCCATGCACAAAGAGATATACAAACAAAAAACAAGGAAAATGTGATCAGCCAATTGTTTTAAACCCACATACGGCCCACTACCATTTCTTTAGGCATTGTGAGACGGACACCACACTTGGGGAATATAGGAGTTTAGATTATTACTTGGGTTCACTGTATTTGAACTGGCCATGAGTAATATTGCCTGCTTTCAGGTTTTGAGTGCCATGTATTATGTTGTGGGGTTAATTTTGATGCATCATTACAGCAAATTAAAGGTCATGATTGAGGTACTATGATGCTGTAATAAGCGATGACACAGCAATCTAATCCCATCCGGTAAATTTAATTATAGGTTTGGTACTTGAGTGTGATGATGATCCTAACAAAAGGTGGCATTACCATGCAGCTTGTTTAGCTGGCTATCCCAGAGATTGGAGGCTTGTCTGGGCACCCTTCCTAACTTTGTGAACTATTCTGAGCTGCAATTTATGTGCCATGCTATCGAGTGATGAGTGTCAAATGAGAACCTCTATCCTACAGAGTGATGAATGTAAAAATGAGAGCCTCTACGCACCAAACCTGGGACTGAGTCCGCTCAACGAGGATGAGCCTTAGCACATATGGTTGGATGGCTAATTACCCACCCACCCCAACTGAATGGACAGGAAAGAACGGTGCAGAATCTCGCATCACCAGAGGGTGTTTTGATAGAAATGTGGCCGCAATTCACAAGAAAAACAGAAAATAATTCAAACAATCGCATAATTAACTAGAAAAACCCAAAGACCCCATAAGGATAAGTCAAAAGAGATTGAACGGAGCTAAGGTTGAATACTGTACTAGCCACTGTCATTCACCCTCATCCCAGCCCTAGTTGATGACAAGCATTGACCACCATCCTCGCATTATGTGCTAAGTCATGCTCGTGGGTTTCGTGTATAGAGTATAGGTGGTGGCGAGGGTGAGTACAGAGAGCACAGTCGAGACAGGACTCGTCGGCTCTCCTTCCGTCCCCCTCCCACCCGCTGAAAGAGAACGATGAACTGCCCCCCGTTACTGGAGAGAAGACGTGTAGTGCGGTCTCCTAGCAACCCACCTCCGCGTCCTGACCATCAAGGGTAGGAGATCAACAGTAATTCTCCAACCCTGCAGTGGTGGAAGATGAACCTAGTGGTAGACTCAATGATACATTGACAATAATTCAGTAATATTACAGCACAGCTAATATCATCCTAGTTTTACATTCTATAAACAGTTACGTTACGTTGTATCAAGCGTGTTGTCTATTCAATTAATATATATACATATACAGTACTGTATATATAATTATATATACAAAAAACACATCACTAAGAAAACTTGTGAGATTTCCAAAAGGAAAGGTATCAATAAACTAGCTACAATATCATGAATGAAGATGAAGACATAATAAATGCAGAAGAGGCAGGCAGTAGCAGCTGGGGCTAAGCTATATGGCGGCACCAGCAGTCCTCGCGCCCACACTGGCTCCCACGGGATCACCTTGAACTGCCGTCTCAACCCCACTACTACACTCTAAGCTAAAGTATACTGTACTGTATATATACTCCGTGACCGGACTACAGCGGTAAATTTGGCGATACTTTAAAACATGATGGGGGAAGGGGCTGTATTCCTAGTCATATCCAGAGGAGTTACATATAAACATAAGTTCCACTGCTCAGGACTTTTTTCTAGAAAGTCTGATCCTGGGCCTTGTAGAATAACTATGAACAACGTGGACTCAGCTGGAATCAAACCACATAATGACTAACTTTGAGAACTCAGGAAACCACAGCCACAAAAAACTAGGAATACAGTGAAGGGAGTAAGAGGGAGAGGACGCACTGCTGGCGAGGTTTCGGGCAACTGCTGGTGTGATGGCCATGAGGTGGGTGCTGCGGCAGGCGTGTGTGTTATGAGGGACTCACACAAGCACATATTATACCTCCATCCTCTGGTCAAGTGAAGGTTTCCCCGGTCTTTCTATGTGATATTAAAATATCAAAGGACTTGTAAATCTAGGCAAAGAATAACTAACCCAAAGACAGAGGTTGAAGAACAGAGAATGGAAGAAATAGGTGCTTAGTGTGACAAGTCGCTCAGTGTTCATCTGACTCGGCCAAAGGTCAGAGAAATGTTTTAACATTTACCATGATGGGACACAAGTGAGCGGCAAAACAGAGGTGAGGGGATGTTCCAAGGGGTCTAGCACTAGGCTAGCCCAAAGTATTATCTGTACAGTACACAATACTCAGGATGTAGGATTTCATTATATCCCTTGACTAGGACATCAGTAATACCAGAGCTGTGGCCGATGGAAATGTTTGCAGTCAGTCAATAATGTAACAAATCACTGTGAATAATCGATGCCAGCAACCCATGAGTCACACATCGGGCAATTAGACGAGTTAACTGCAACTCTCAGTCAACTCTGAAACACTCTACCATTATCCATCTTTTCCCCTTCATAAAACTTGTGCTCCTTCAAATAGAATGTGTCTAGGCATCTCTAATGTACTGTAAGTGGACATGATTTTGAACCTTTCACTGTTTTTTTCATTTCACATGAGAAGACAAGAGGGCTACTTGTCCTTATTCCTCAAATATAAAGAAAAAAAAATGGCTGTGAACATTTACCACCAGCTACAGAAAAACCGACTACCACACAGGATTGTAAAATTGTACAACTCTGGAGAAAGGGAAGCAATAAGCCTCCCTATCAGCTAAACACAACAACATCCGTACTGTATTGTATTTAGGTGCATGTGTGGCTAGAGTCTGTTTACATTGAGGGGACTAAAATAAAAACTTGTCAGCAAAGTGAAGGCTACAGATTCTTCATCTCCAAATTGTGACACCATAAAGAACACAAATTATCTCAAAATAACCAAAGGTGACTTGTTTCCCAGCACGGTCTGAAAGAATCAGTAGCACCTAACTTGGTGACACAATCTTAGTTCCCTCAAAGACATTCTTGGTGTACATTATACTAAGGGCCAAGTGTAAGACAAGGTAAAAACAGTATGGGTGAGGCAGTGATGATGACAACCCATATGATGTCTGGAGTCATCATACTGGTTACCATCCCTGCCTGATCCCTCTCCTGTCTCACATGGGACCTTAAGACAAAAACAAAATGTTGGTTTGAAATGATAACACTCAAATCTCACCAATATACAGTTTGGTACATAGCACTGCAACCCAGTTTAAAATAATGCATACTGCATCAGAATTAATTAAGGGGATAAGTTATTGCAAGTGAACTGGAGGCTACTGACTCCTTCAAACCATGTCACAAAACATGCTTATTCTAAATATTGAGCTGATTTTGCTTCTTGGTACAGTTTGAAGAAATCAATAGCCTCTAATTTCACCCAATACATTTTAACCTCCTTAAATATAATAGATTTATTAATAACTAAGATTCCTTCACCACTTGATTAGTCATTAGCTCACTTCACAGTAAATACTTGTACTAGTAAATGCAACCAGTAAGGGAATACTGTTTATATATTATATATTGCATACAGTATGTACAGTACATGCGTATAAACCATATACTATACTGTTTATACAGTACTGTATATATACAGTGTGTTTACCATGTATAAATACTGTATATATGTACAACTACATAAAAGATGTCGAGTTGCTTATATATATATATATATATAGTTGTCCACAAACATTGTGACATTGTCCAAGCACCTAACCTTCCCAACACAACCAACACTAGTAACTGGAAAACAGCTACCGTACTGGTGGGATGAGAAAACTGGTAATGTAACTGGCTTTCTACTGGCCATGGATTAAAGAAAAAAGTGAACTGGAGCCAAAATATCCAAAATACTGTACTACATTGCAATGAAAGTCTTCGGGTGAGGACGGTTCAAGAATATGGTGGAAAAGCATCATTACATTTGTGGGTAACTATATGCATACATACAGTACTGTACTACCACATACTGTATATGTATATTTATATATAATCATATAATTCTCTTCACACAACCCAAAGAAAAACAGTACTGTATATTGTGTCGAGTAATATAGTACTGTACTGTATATGTACCTCAAAATTACGAAAAGCTATAGGGAGACCACTACAGTATTTTACGATGAACTCTAGAGAACAATACCAAAGCACAGTGCAACATACAAAATGTCTATGTATAAGATAAAGACTGTCATAAATATCAGATCAAGTATGTGAACAAATTAACACTCTCAGGCTCAACTGTCATGGAGTGTTTATGTTATGTATATAGAGTACAGGATATTTTGTGTTGTAGTGAGATTCAATTTCCGTGTTCGATAATTGGTTGTGTAATTATTTATTGATATCATCCCTAGTGGCAAGCCTGAGTGTGCTATTACTGATACGGTAACCAAGGTGAAGGAAGATTCGAACACTGCACAATAATGTGTATGTCTGTGCTATGCAGCTAAATGACCGAAAATACACAACACACACACACACACACAAACAAATAACAAGCATATACAATACTGCTTATTTTGTTTTAAACAGACTGCAGGAACACCTGTATTTATATTTTGTACAGTACTGTATTTCAGTCAATCAGTTACCAGGTTCAATAAAAGAAAGGATGATGATGTGTTCCCTCCTGGCAATACTCCAACTGAATTAAACTGCCATTTAAAAAAATTAAATTCTATCTTTTAAAGAAAAATTTTACATGGTTTAGAGAGACAATAAGATGGGGTATTCATTGCTATTGCTACTAACGAATCTCAAATGTTCTATTTTCTCAGTAAGTCTGGCTGTTTTTCAGGTATCCATTTCACCTTGGATATTGCTGCCTCATATCAGAATAATGGTGTCCTGCAGTAACATGGAAAATGTAACCTTCATGGTGTAGATATCAACAATAGTTTCATTATACCTAAATATCTCAACAAATCACAGTACTTAGCAAAGTACTATACTGTATATTACAATCATTTTCACACATAACAAGTACAGTGCCTCATATCTAGGCAGACATGCTACCAACGTTTGTATACATCATAGAATTATGATGTAAATGAGTAGAATGGAGTTACTGTTGCTCATTAACCCCAAACCTTAATTGTAAATAAATACATTGGTACCACACTTCTTTACCTATTAGCTACTGTACTAGTTACAAGTGAATGTGACTGTATAGTACATTTCAGAGGTACAGTAACTGCAAGTGAGCAGTGTTACTCCCACTGTAGTACAGTACATTACTGTACTAAATATAGTACCGTATATATTTTGAATTGCTATCACTTTCTTGATTGCAGTACAAATAGCTTAACTACACAATGATCTGACAACATGGCAACGCTTGACACAACTTGACTAATGGCAAGTGAAGAGGATAAGATGTTATCGACGAACTGGAAGCTACTAATTCCTACACACTGTGTCACAAAACAAACTGCCTTAGTACAACCCAAGTCATCAGCTTTGTGGCACAGTCTGGGTCCCACTATAGAGGGTCACAGTTGGTAAGCAAACAGGAAATTTTACTCTGGACGTTTGTAAAGTATCCGCCTCCTCTTCTTCAGCAGTACAGAGTAGAATGAGGGAAAAATAGTACAGCACAGGGACCCTAGTAAGAGCTTGGGAAATGGAGAGAGGGGTGTAAAAGGGAGGACAGGTATAGGTAGAAGATAGGGACATTAGTAGACTCTGATTCGTCGAAAAACATTTTATTCCCCTTCAAGTACCTCCTGATAATTTGCACGCTCCTTGGCATATTAGGTCCCACAATCTTTTACACAAGAAATGTATTACTATATTGTTGGTTCGACAATAAATAAACACAAATAACCAAGATAAATAGCAGAAAGGAAACAATATAACACACACACACAATGAAAGGAAAAAAATAAAATGAGCTTTGTAAAAGAATAAGGAAAATAAAATGTGAAAATGAAGTTTTGATAAAAAGACAGAAGGAAACTATTATATAAAAGACAGATGGTTGAAGATGAGGAAACAGAATGGTGAGAAACAGAAGGAAAGAAAATCAGCAGAAAATATTGAAGAAACTTGCACTTTAGTACTGTACAAGTTTCAGTAGTAGTTAGTTGTAGTATTAGTAGTAGTACAGTGCCTACAAAAAGTACTATAATCACTTAACAATGTAATAGATGAACTGGATCTGATAAATAAAAAGGCAAAAAAGACCCAAATAAATAGCTAATTATCAGAGCAACACAAGCCAGATGATGTCCATGTTGCTGCCTCCGTCTGCCTCACTGTACAAAATTCTGTACTTTTTTAAGGCACCAAACGATAACACACACACACACACACCAAAAAAAGGTGACGTAAGATGAGAGAGGGAGGAAAAAAAAAAAAAGTAATTAGTGTGTGGAGCCATGCAGGCAGGTGAGAGCCAGGAGAAGAAGAAGGAGAAGGAGGAGGAAGCTTGCTATTTGGGCCATGCATCATAAACTCAAAAGGAAGCAGACCCATACACCACGGCTTGGCCCGGCACCAACACCCGCCACCCTCAGTGATGGTCCCGCTGTCTCCTGCCCCAGTCTGCCTCTCTGTCTGCTCACTTTTAAGGTGTTTGTGTATGTATACAGTATATTGTTCCAGAGAGGAAAGAGGATGAAGAATGATACCAGGCAGGGGGTGAAGCATGGGTGCTCAGTATTTGTTAATTGTGTAGTACAGTATGTCTTCTTGGTTGTGGGTACATCTGGTAAATGTGGTAATATTCTTTTATTTTGTATGTTTATTTTCAGTACAAATGACAGATGACAAGATGGTGAAGACATACATGTGCTACTATTCACATTCTGTGTGTTTATTTTCAAAATTGACAAGAGGGTGAAAAGAACACATAAGAATACCCTGTACTGGTGTTCTGTTGTCTCTGTGTTTACGTACAGTAAAAGTGATGACTGAAGAGTGGAGAGCTGCTCTGTGCCATATGTTTACTTGTAATGTAGGTGTAGTATGATGGTAAACAATAGTACAGTATACATGTCTTGTTGTGTGAGAGGGATGTGTGAATGCCCGGACGACCGAAGCCAATGTGACGTTGGCAGTATGGTGATGGTGAGTTGGTGTGTGAGAATATTTCTGTGCTCATTTCCAACTTTATATGGGTGATGATGACAGAAAGGGGAAGAACTGGAGTAGGACTGGTTAGCGATATGGATATCAAGGAAGTACTGTAAATAGCAAACTGGAAATGAGTAAGACTAAGATTCCAATATATTGGTTTCTGGATGGCTGACAACGTAAAGTTTCTGATGGTTATAAGACCTTTAATGGGGAAATGATAATGTAGTGTTATGGTTTTCAAATATAGAAACCTTCATGGTCAGTTCACAACACTTTGAACAGTACTTAAAAACTTCGGAAATTTACAATGACAGCATTAAACGAGACACTAAATTGGCAAGCATTGGGAATATAATGAAAGGGTGAGTGAATGAATGTAATGCGTCCTGATGAGAAGAGGAAGAAAATGAAAAGGACACTAAATTGGCAAGCACAGGAAAGATGATGAATGAATGAATGAAAGTGTAAAGTGTATTGATGAGTGAGAGAAAGAAGAAAGCAGAACTGGCTGCAGGAGACAGATTTGTGCCTCAGCCTCACACACCAGTCTCAGTTTAGCTTTTGAACTTATATCATACATTTATATTACTTAATTTTTGCTTTGATCCTGACAAGTGTAAGAATCAATAAGCCAATGTCCACCAAAATAAGTCACAGCTAAAGTGCAAATGAAAATATTGTCACACGGACAGTTGAATTTTCTTATTAAAGTATGCCATATACTGGGGAACATCTCTTGACATTATTTAATTCAACTGACTGTGTTATTGGAATGTACACTTGTGGCTCAAAAGACCAAGTGAGTAATGACTAGTACAATGGTTCCCAAGACTGTATGGGCCATTACTAACATCTGCACCATGCCTTTCATTTTGTATATAGACCACAGATATTGAGGACTGTGTTTCAAAGCCCAGAAAACACACAGGCAGGACACTTGAACATTATTCCTGATCAAAATAGGTGCTCAGTGGGTTTAGGTAATGGGTTGTGTTCAAGAAAGGTCATGGGAGAGGCAATGATGATGAATGGTATGATAGATCCATGTCTTTTGTAAGGACTCCATCACATTAATCAACATAAATACTGAACCAGCCTGTGACTTTTCTTTAATTAAGGCCCATGGTTCATACTATACTCTCTCCATAGAGGACTCTGAGCCAAGAGTGAACATACAGTTGCCTCCAATCCTGTATAACCCAACTAATGATTCCAGTCCCCCATTTCTGTGACATTAGAATTTCAAAAGTTTTGACTTATATTGGAGGTAACATCACGAGTGAGTGGAAATGTGATGCTGCCTCATATACAAGATTTGGAACTTTTGTGATTCAAACTCAACACAAGGGGAAGATTGAAAATGCTAGGTGGGAATAGTAAAGTAATAGTGGAGGAAACTGTACATGCATCATTTGTGTGCCGTAATCGAAACTCGGGAAGACAAGAGAAGCAGGTGTAAGTGAGACTGGTGATGTGAGGATGACACGTCTAGCTGTGGGGAGTTGCATGGCTCATTACAGCCTGCACTCTGAACTCACGTGGACGCTGTAGCGAATGAGGTCACCCAGGGCTCCAGCAGGTTGAAGTAAAAGTTGATGGGGTTGCGGCGAGTGAAGAGGAAGTAGAGGAGGTTCTGGATAATCCACTGGTACATGAGGACTCCTACCACCACTGTCACAATGAAGAGGCCCAGGTTGCTCATGACTGTTGCCAGCTTATCCACGCTCAGAATTTTGCTCATGATGACGCTGGCCACACCCAATGGGGACAACCTGTATGGTGAAGTTGATGCTGTTATAATTGCTGACAAAACATAAAAAATGAACTTCAGGGATGGGTCAAACACCATAAAGTATGAAGACGACGAAATCTTTTGTATCAGAAAGCTTCCTTCTGGTGTGTAAATTTCTCAGCATTAACCAAGGTAGCCGTAATAATTACTTTGCTGAAGGAGGTAATTCAGACAAGTATGAATTTCTTAATTCAAAGAGATTTTCAGTGGAGAAAAAATCACATACAATAAGCAGAATAACAACCACATTCATTAGAGTGAAGTCAGCACATTGAAGGGATTAAGTTAGTAGCAAGTATTAGGGGACCTGGACCTGAGCACATATCAGTTTAACTCTACACATATGACATCTTAGCTTGAGGGTGATAATAATTATCTTCAGAGTAGCCAGAAATCTCCTGTGAGAGTTCATGAAATTTAACATCCTAGTATAAGAGCAAAGGGGAAGACCAGGTCTGTACAATGATTTATATTCAGTATGAAAAATAATTATATAAAGATGGAGCCTCAACACACAAGGAAAACTGACACCCACCACATAACCCCAGTCACAATTTTGAGGATGACTGTATCAATGACGGAGAAGAAGTCAACCACCACAGCACCCTTCTTGCCCAGGGACCCAAGGAGTGTACCAAACACTAAACAGAACACAATGATGCCCAGAGTGTTGGTCCCGGCTCGGTACTTCACCTGAGGATAGGAAGGGGGTGGATGTACAGTATGTACAGTGCGTTTTATTCATAGTGGTGCAAATGCACCGATTCCTTTCTAAGTACTGTACTGTAATATGATCTTGGGTACAAGTCTCGCATATAATCCAGTGTTTATAAGTAGCAGATAAGTACCTAGTTGTGAAAATTTTGGGTGTACTTTGCATTTCATTTGCTGAAAAAGACAAAAATGAAACAAGAAAGCTGGTACACTTTTACCAGGTTAAAAAAAAATGGAGTATAGTTGTTGACTTGTGGCCACACTATATAGGCTTAAAATATAAGAGAATTAATAGAAAGATACACCCAGAACTGTATACAGTATACATGAACTTACCGAGCGGACCATTTCTGTAATTTGGGTGCCAACACCGGTGATGTTGCTGTGTTGCATCACCATCTTCTCCTCATACACTGTATGAACCTATTAAACAATCATATATTATAGTCCTCTTCCTTACATTTTAGACAATTTGTGATATACAGTAAAATTATTTTATATTTTCCATATACTGTACAATAAATACTATTACCAATTATCTTTATATATTTAATAATTCAAGTAAAATCTCAGAGAACATCAAGAATTTAAACACCTGTTGAAAAGATGCTCGGAAGATATTCTCGGGGAAAATGTTGCGTCCCAAGTCCAGGAAACCATCCAAGATGTTGACATTGGAGGCTGTGCTGTTTTGGGAACTCAGTCCCTCTGTGAGTGCCTGTCAATATTAAGTGTATGGGTAAATCTTCTACATACAGTACTGCACATGCAACCAATGGGTGTAAATAAGATTATGCAATACTGTATTCTGCTTTGCTGTACAGGTACTGGATATCCTTTCATCACATCATCTTTTGAAGAGAGAGTGAGTGAGATTGATTTATTAGAAAGGGAAAAAAGAAGACCAGTGCATGACTAGTCTAAGATAATGAGAAATGAGGTGTTGACAAATGAGAATGCAGAAAACAGGAGAGAGAAAGAGAGAGAGAGAGCTCATCAAGACAATTACAAATCCCTAAACCTTTACTGTATTGTATTCGGAAAACACTGTCAAACAAGAAGTGTGTAAAGTAAGTATCACATAGCCATTATCTGACCTGCTTTGCCAGTGGTGATCCTGGGTGGATGGCTATGACAAGAAGGACTCCAAGCAGGGCATTCAGAAGGGACGTGGCCATGAAGTATAAGATTGTCCTTACCACAATACGACCGTTCATCTTGGCATTTAAGCTGGCGGAACCTTGGGAGAGAAAAACACATGATTATCGGCTACATTCATTCATTTTTCCCCATGTTTACCCAAAGAAATTATTGTCCTTTTTCCCCACATTACATTATCAAGTTGCCGTTTTACCCTATATTACCCAAACAATTCTCATTTCCCACCACATTACCCAGACAAGTCTCATTTCCCCATACATTACCCAAACAAGTTTTTATTTTCTCCACATTACCCAAACAAGTTTTCATTTCCCCCAACAGTACCCAAACAAGTTTTCATTTTCCCCACATTACCCAAACAAGTTTTCATTTTCCCCACATTACCCAAACAAGTTTTCATTTTCCCCACATTACCCAAACAAGTTTTCATTTTTCCCATATTACCCAAACAATAAACACAGCTTCCCCCCCCCAAAAAAACCCCAGAAAAACCACTGCCACATGAATATGACCTTACCTGATACGAGTGAAGCAATGATGAGGGGAAGGATCATGAGCTTGAGCATCCTGATGAAGAGCTCACCAGGGTATGAGATGAGGAGGATGGTGGTGGGGTCTGGACCTACCGCACGCAGGGACAACCCTTCACAAAGGCAATAACAAAAAAATTATTATTATTACATGGATAGTCAGAATATATAGTCTCTTCAAGGTCTATAAACGGTAAATATTTAACGTACTCTATTGCCGATTGGTATTACGAAGTTTGTACCTTCTTTACCCACTAATTTATAACATTCTAAGAAACTTTTCTTCTATGGCATTTTCTTCGAAAATGCCCCATTTCCAAGATAGGGCATATTCAAATGGGGCATTTTGAAATTAGCCTGACCTTACTTAACCTAACCTAGACCACAGCAGACTACCGGGACCTAACCTGGGCAAACTACCGGGACCTAACCTGGGCAAACTACCGGGAACTAACCGTGGCAAAGTACCAGGAAATGACCGGGGCAAAATACTGGGACCTAGCTGGATCTGGCAACACTGCTACAAACTTGCAATAGTCTAGATAAATACCCTATAAACTACTGTATAGTGAGTCTTTGTATAGTAGCTGAGTAACTTGTAATCATGGCATATTTATTAATTTAGAACTTTCAAACTGTACTCATATAAAACAAAAATATGACATCATCCTTAAGAAAAAAAAAAAAAAAATAATAGCTTAACTGGCAACAGTATATATTTATACCATATACTACATGTTTCTCACTTGTTATTGTTATATTGTTTTCCAACGATGTTACACTCACGGTATAATGACTATAGTCATTATACCGTGGTTACACTTACCGAGGGCGACGCCGAAGATGACGCCGGAGAAGGTAATGATAAGGAGTAGGTTCTTCCTGACCCAGTTCCATCGCATATCGGTGACACGAACTGGGGACATCTTGTAGTCTGGGGGAAAGAGAGAGAGATATGTCAGTAAATTTGGGGGTCATCTCTGCTAGGCTTACTTAATCAATCTTAGGATTAGGATTATAAGGGTGTAAAGGGAAAAAGGAAGATTGTGTTAGGCCAGAAAGATTAGAACACAAACACACACACTTGCATCCAACTATTCAACCACTTAATCATTATGCACCTTTTCATCAGATTAATAAATCGATCAATCTAATGAATAAATCACGAGAACAAATAATTCTCTGTTTGCCATCTAACTATAGTAGTTTTTGTTCTTATTGTACAGTATATAAGACACCATTTTGTAATTATTATTATATTTGTTTGCCATGTAGCCTAAATACAGTATTCTTTGGTAGTGGATGGGCCACAACACACAGCTTATTAATGTTTGAAATGTAAGTCCGTAATAAAGCCTAGGGTCAATGGACCTGGGCTGTATTGTCACTAATAGTTTGTATTATATTATATAAGTAGCCAATAAATTGGATAAATCCATCAAAATGCATCTAAGTGCGTTGTTGACCCAAGATGTGATTATTTTGACGCGTGTGTGTGTGGTTTTACCTACCTATTTGATCTTACCTATTTGTATTTTTACAGGATTGAGTCAAGCTCGAAATGTCCAGTTTTTTAAAACCCAATTATCATATTATTCTTTAAAGTTACGGTATGTATATTTTTTGTACACACCACTTGTGGTAATTCGTTCCATTGATCTATTATTCTATTTGGAATAGATCAATGGAACGAATTGTGTATGTGATCTACAAGTGCTTGGTTTAGATTGGCCTTATGTGTGTGCGTGTGTATGTACTATACATGATGATGTTATCTCCGTCCAAGGTCAGGGGAAATTATAAGTAAATGCATACATGGCAGGCTTTCTCACTCAGCCAATGTCACACATTATTACACACACACACACACACTCTCTCTCTGGCGTCCACATACACTCCACCATATTTCCTATATATCACAGTATTCCATCATTATTTTCTGTGTGTGTGTGTGTGTGTGAAATGTCATGGGTAGGATCCGAAGAGTTTATTCTTAGAGTTCTTTCCAATCGCATTATAGTGTACAGTATATTCAGAGGTAATTAATTTTCATAATTATAATATTAATAATAATAATCATTATTATTATTACTATCTGACTGGGGTAGATAATGATGTCTGATCTTCTAGGCAAAATTGGAGGGCCTCTGATTCCTCCAAACTCTTCTGTTTCTCCTCCATCTCTTTCCTCATTTTCCTTCATCTCCTTCTTTCCTCTTCCTCCTCCTCCGCCGCCGCCGCTGTCATACGATCGATACTGAAGTCCTTGTGGGAGAAGGAGGAGGGGGAGGAGGAAGAGGAGTAGGGAGGCGAGGGAACCCGTGAGGGAAAAAGAGAGAGAGAGAGAGAGAGAGAGAGAGAGAGAGTACAGTACATCGCCTCGCCTAGCAACCATAATGAGTAGGACATGGCTATGAGCTTGTTGCCTTCCTTCAAATAACTATCCTACGAAACAGAGTCCTGCCTATATATTAAGGCACTGATCATTTGTTTCCTGGTACAGTTTGGAGGAATCGGTAGCACTTCAAACTATCTTACGAAACAAAAGTATTTTTACTGAATCCGTGAGGGAGAGTGCAGGTGAAAATAATGATGATCCGCTGTTGTACCTGAGAAATATTTGGAACCCCGTTGGCAAGACGAAATTAATGGCTTCGTTCCCGCCCAACAGAGTCACAATGGCGGGAAGGAAGGATGAGTGAGGTACGAGGAGGTGTGGGAAGTAGGTCACAGGGAAGGTATTTAACGTCATGGATGGATGGGGTTTCTTACACACACACACACACACACACACACACACTTTACAATCGATGTTAATTGATGTATATAATAGTAGACTGAAAATGGTATTACTTTGTGGATCTAACCATTTTTCTGAGAGAGAGAGAGAGAGAGAGAGAGAGAGAGAGAGAGAGAGAGAGAATGGCCTTCCTTTGGTTAGTTTCCTCCCCTTTGCAGTTGGCTCATGGGGTTCATATCACCACACTCGTCTCCATGGCAACGCATAGTGACGTCATGTCGTTCACCCACCTCCTTCCTTCCTTCCGTCCTGGATACACACACACACACACGGCTTCAAACACGTTCACTAAATATTATGATGAACTCTCTCTCTCTCTCTCTCTCTCTCTCTCTCTCTCTCTCTCTCTCTCTCTCTCTCTGATGGGAGAAAATAGTGCAAGTCCTTCCCTAGCATTCGATAGTTTAGGGACCATGCAAATGTAGAGAGAGTATTTGGGAGCGTCGCTATGTGAAATGTTATGTGTGGGTACCGTAGATTTATACATGTGTGTGTGTGTGTGTGTGTGTGTGTGTGTGTGTGTGTGTGTGTGTGTGTATTGTAGGATAGTGTGGAGGAATCAGCAGGCTTCCAAATCGCCCACAGGAGACTCTTTTTTAAATTCGGAGTTAGGTCAAGTGTATTTAATAAGGATCTGTGAAGTAGACAAATTTGGAGTTGCTGATGTCTCCAAGCTAAATCTGGTAACGAACGACCAGTTATGCTGAAGCAGCTTGTTTGTTTCCTTGTGTAGTTAGGAGGAATCAGAATCCTCCATCTCTCACACAGTCACACAGGTCCCTCCCCTCTCATACACACACACACAAACACACACACACACACGCACGCAGGAGCTACACAGTCTCCACATGAAAGGAACATACATACACGCAACGTAGGTAGTGCAATCTGCAGTAAATGATAACATGTTGATAGCGACATGACTCATGGTAGCAAGGATCGTAGACTATAATACTGTATAAGGTTTGGTCACGCACTTGTTTTTCTTACAAGGCACTACGACGTGACCGCATACATGTTAACATAATCTGCCCGGGATCTATTTGGATAGTAGTACTGTACATTGGGGTGATGTTTAGCCGATTCATTTGCAAACGTGTACTAAATGTTGTGGAAGAGAGTTATTAAGTACTGATCCATCAGCTAGTATGTACTAAAGGTTGTGGAAGAGAAGAGTAATGATGAAAATTGATCAAAGAGGAGAATAATTATTGTCAGCGGAGCACTGAAGAGGCTTTCACTGGTTCAGAGGAGCAAGAAAGAGAATCTATGAAATAAGAATAGCAATGTTTTGCATGCAACGAAGTACATAAGAGGATCATTGAACGTTTTTCAAGAGGTTTATGAAATTATTTTATCGAATATAACCGTGCAATTGAGGCTTTTAAAGAAGATTACATTTAAAAAATGAAGAGTTTTTAGTTGAGGCTTTTGAAAAATGTAGAAATATTTTTTAGTGAATCAGGACAGGTGACCGAATATGAAAAAAGTGTACAAATATAATTGAGTGAATAAACACGAATAACCGAAGTTTTTATTATAAAACTGACGAATATGTTATAGATGTACGATAGAGGGTTGTATCTCGCTGAAAGGTGGTTTAAAGTCAGAGAAGCCGAGGTCAGGAGAAAATTACAACCCTCACAGAGATTATTTTCGCACTGATTACGAGGTACTGGCATGCTATGATGAAGATTATATACGGTAATGAAGAATGACTCATGGATTATGAAACATTCTTACTTATCAATCTGTCTGCCTTCTTATCCACCTTACTACTTACCTACCAACCAATCTACTTACTTGTCAACCGCCCTACTACCTACCAACGTACCTGCTTGCTGAATATATACCTTCCTTCCTACCAACCGCCCCACCTACCAACGCACCTGCTTGATGAATACAAAGCTCTCTTCCTACCAACCTAACTACCTGCCAACCGCCCCACCTACCAACGAACCTGCTTGCTGAATACAAACCTAGCTCCCTACCTGCCAGCAGCCCCAATTACCAACTTACCGGCTTGTTGAATACATACCTACCTCCATTCCAACCAACCAACCTCCCTACCTGCCAACAGCCTTCTTACCTACCAACGTACCAGTATGCTGAATACCTACTTACCTACCTATCTCCTTACCTGCCAAAATGTTTACCCTCCTGCCCCTCTGCCTGCCCTGCCTGCCTGTCTGCCTGCCTGCCTGGGCGTCGCACCTGTGATGGCGTGGCTTGACAACCCTCACAGCGGGTCCCGGCACAGTTCCCCCCACTTGCACTCGGTGTGGGGGGCGCGCGCTCCTCGTCCCCTCCCCACCTTGGTTTATATATATACTCAGGTTCTCATTACCTTGCAGAGTATATTAATACAACTCTTACTAGCCTAATTTATCCTGTATGCCTTAGAAATTATTAACCTGAAGTGACCTTACCTTGTCTAAAATAAAAACACCCAACCAAATCAAACCCAAGCAAACTTAAGCAAGCCCAACTTAAAGAAACTTAAGAAAATCTCAACAAACCCAATCTAAGTAAATACAAGCTAACCTGAACAAACCCAAACAAACAAATTCAACTTTCCACAAATACAAAGATGACTAACATATCCACTTCTAGGAAAATAATCATATCTTAAAGTGCGGGCACACTGGATAGCAATTATTTTTATAACACACACACACACACACACTTTTCCAAGAAAGTGACCCTTCCCACCACCTCCACAACCACCACAACTTAAACTGAATGCCAAGAAATGTGACACGTGTCACATATCAAATATATTTTATTTATATATATATAATTTTATATATATATAATTTTATATATATATATGTAAAGGTGATTTTTTATGCGTGTTATGTCAAGGGTCTACTGTGTCCGATTTTGAAAGGGGGTTATAATAAATCTGAACGGAGAATTAAGTGTATGTATGTATGTATGTACCCCTCTAACTTAAGGTTTAGTACGAAAATAATTATATTCTCCTATTAGTATTTATAGGGCATGCGTACTTCAAAACAGATCCCTTCATTAGTACTACTACTGTAATACCAAATACGTCCCACTTATAGTTCTCCATAAGGTATACTGCGAAACAAATATATTCCCCTATATTTGAATTTAAAGTGTATATTTCTAAAAAAAACTCAACTTTTTTAATATAAATAATTATAAAGAACAGACTAAATAAAATGTACATTTAGTGCTTAATGTGTATGCTTGTAAACAGAAATATTCCCCTATATCAGTGTTTAATGTGTATACTTCTAAACACCAAGCAATGCTATGAAACAGAATTCTTTCCCAATATAGTAAACCCCGAGGTAGACAGTGTATTTCTTGTTGTTGGTGGTTGTGGTGGTGATGGTGGTGGTAGGGTAAGGAGGAATGACTAACCCTCTTATTTCACACTAACACTCTACTATATCATAAAATTATTACCTTCGGCACACATGCAAGGGGAGAACTGGAGTACGATATACTCAAGTGTGTGTGTGTGTGACCCACAATTACAATCAATCAGTCTATTGCGGGTGACTTGAAGATGCTACTGATTCCTCCAAACTGTGTCTGGAATTAGGAGACTATAGTAGTATCTCTGTATAAAGATCTGATGCAATGATATGGAAGGGATACTCTCTTGTGGTCATATTGGGGTGCTACTGAATCCTCCTAACTATGCAAAAAAAAAAAAAAAAACAGAAAAAAAAAACAAGAAAAAAAAACAAGCTATCTTAGTATATAAGGGAAGGGGATATGTTTGATAGCATCGTTTGGAGGAATCAGCAGCCCTCCCGTTGAGAGGGCAACTGATTCCGGCTCCCTCATTTAATTTTCATGTTACTTTGGGTGAATGTTATGCAATTCCAAGACGAACTACACCAAGAATTCACACAACCATACTCTATTATTTGTTTTTTAACGTGGTGAAAATATACCGGTTTTTTCATTCAGTTTCATTTTTTTCGGTAACAGCAAACCAAGACAAATTACACCCAAAGTTTACAACACTGTACTCATTTTTTTTCTTAACGTGTCGAAAGTGTACCGCTCCCTCATTTCTTCTTATTTTTTTCGGTAAATGTAATGCACGACAATTACACCAAAAAGTTACACAACTGAGCACTTATCTGCAACTTGCTAACACTGGATTTTAGTAGTATGTGAAAGTTGTATCTAAGGTTGAATTACTTAGAAGGGAATCGGTACTTATTCGCCAGACTAAAGGGATCGCTTCTTGTGGTCAAATTGGAGGGTTACTGATATCTTCAAACTGTACTACAAAACAGAACCATCACTCGTATACGAAGGCGTTATAGTCAGTTTCCCGGTATAGTCTGGAGGAATCAATATGCCCTCAGTTCACCCACAGTAAATGAAAACCATAAAACATAAAGGAATATAATATTATAGTTAGTTGTATGTTTGGGTAATACTCCAATACCCGGCACACCTTCATTTCGTCCCACTAAATACAAAACAGAAGATTATCCAAACGAAAGATGAAGAAAAATAAGAAGGACAGTAGTAGAAGTAAGTAGAAGTAAGTAAATATTCCCCCAAACGACGTGTTTATAGTTCTACTCACAAATTTTGCGTTGGAGGAGAGGCGTGTGTTTTGTGTGGGATTCATCCAGAACTCGACCTGTCTCTCTGATGACTCTCGTCTCACTAAACGGGCCGCCTGCCTTGCCTCGCCTCGCCCCGCCTCGCCCTGCCCTGCCCTGCCTTGCCTGCCTTCCCCCACCTCTCTCTCCCTTCCTCCCTGTCTGTTCCCCACTCTCTCCCTTCCTCCCTGTCTGCCCCCTCCTCAGTTTCTCCCTTCCTCCTTGCTTACCCCCCACTCTCTCTCTCCCTTCCTCCTTGCTTATCCCCCACTCTCTCTCTCCCTTCCTCCCTGCTTACTCCCCCAACACACACTCCCTCTCTCTTCCTCCCTGCCTGCTCCCCTCTCTCTCTCTCCCTTCCTTCTTGCTATAGTCCCCAACTCTCTCTCCCTTCCTCTCTGCCTGTCTGTCCCCCACTCACACTCCCTCTCTCTCACTTACTCAGCGTTAAGCCCCCCCATCACACATACACACTCACACACACACACACACACACACACATATACACACACTATCTCTCTCTCTCTCTCTCTCTCTCTCTCTCTCTCTCTCTCTCTCTCTCTCTCTCTCTCTCTCTCTCTCTCTCTCTCTCTCTCTCTCTCTCTCTCATTTTCCCCTCCTTCCCCCACCACCATCACCCAACCATCAACTCTTCCTTCCCAGAGAGTCTTATAAATCACTTTCCTACATCATTAAAAAAAAAACCCAACTTATTGCAGTACGGTTTTGCCTTCGTTTCTCCGTTCTTCGTCCTTCCTTCTCATTCCTTCGTACGGACTTTTCCCTTCCCTCAGCTCCTCCTTTTTATTTTTATTTTTTTATTTATTTCAGTGTTTGCTGCTTGTTTCGTTGGTACATTCTTTGGTACATCAAATTTTCTTTCCCTCCTTCCTTCCTTTCTTTCCTTCTTTTTTCTTACCCTTTTCCTTTCCTTCCTTCTCTCCCTTCCTTCCTTCCTTCCTTCCTCCCTTTTTTCACTCGTGTTAAATTATTTAGTTTCTCCTTCTCCTTCTCTCTCTTCTCTCACTCTCCTCCACCTCTCTCTCTCTCTCTCTCTCTCTCTCTCTCTCTCTCTCTCTCTCTCTCTCTCTCTCTCTGGCGTCCCCATATCGATCTCTTCAGTGTTTCCTCTCCCCCCCCCCCCTGCGTGGTGTGGTGTGGTGTGGTGTGGTGTAGTGTGTTGTGGTGTAGTTTTAGTGTAGTGTAGTGTGTTGTGGTGTGGTGTAGTCAGTGTAATGTAGTGTAGTGTGTTGTGTTGTGGTGTAGTCAGTGTAGTGTGTTGTGGTGTGTTGTGGTGTGGTGTAGTCAGTGTAATGTAGTGTGGTGTGTTGTGGTGTGGTGTAATCAGTGTAGTGTAGTGTAATGTAGTGTGTTGTGGTGTGGTGTAGTCAGTGTAGTGTAATGTAGTGTGTTGTGGTGTAGTTTTAGTGTAGTGTAGTGTAGTGTATTGTGGTGTGGTGTAGTCAGTGTAGTGTAGTGTAATGTAGTGTAATGTAGTGTGTTGTGGTGTGGTGGTGTAGCCAGTGTAGTGTAGTGTAGTGTAATGTAGTGTATTGTGGTGTGGTGTACTCAGTATAGTATAGTGTATTGTGGTGTGGTGTAGTCAGTGTAGTGTAGTGTAGTGTAATGTAGTGTAGTGTAGTGTATTGTGGTGTGGTGTAGTCAGTGTAGTGTAGTGTAGTGTAGTGTAGTGTTGTGTTGTGTTGGAGTGTAGTGTGTTGGAGTGTAGTGTGTTGTGGTGTAGTCAGTGTAGTGTTGAGTAGTGTAGTATAGTGTAGTGTGTCTGTCCTACGTAAAACTGCATATTATACTCTACACATGACAATATACTTACAAGTGGAGTATAAATAAAAATTGACAAAAAATAAATACACAGAAAATTAATGCTATTCAAGTTACACTTCATAATACAGAATATGGGAACAATAATATTATTACACACATGGAAAATAACCACTATTTACTCTACAGGCGAAGCATACCGAAGGAGTGTATAATTTACAGAGAATGTCCATTTTCCATGTAAATAATTATCCTCCGCTTTGTCAACAAATCACACTCTTTCTCAATACTTTTCCCAGCCCAACCTACATGTCACACTTTTTCTTTTTTCCCCTCCTCATCTGCTTTTCCTCACCTCCCAAGAAGATATTGTACACGTGGCCACACAACCAAGGGCATGAGATGTTGAAATATCTGGTTAATGGGGTTAATGAAGATGAAGGTCCTCGGTGTCGTTTAACTTTGTTCTGATTTCTTGATGCAGGAAAAGATCAAATGTTCTGTCCTCATTTAACACTGGGCAGGAGATTGGATGCTGTTTGAGCAAATTTCCCCGCCTGGGAATTGAACCCTAGGCCAACAAATGTGAGGCAAGGGAACTACACACCAGGCCTTGTCACCATAATTAAATAGACAACCTTGTTCTGCCTACAACTAGAGCTACACCTGAACAAACTCTGTTCATCTGCAAGCGACTATATATGTGAACCCTTCATGGTGGCAGGAATGGGTCGAATTATAATTCCCATCCCAGTCAGTGTGATGTTAAGACCCAAATATACACCTGGGTATGTGTAACTATTTGGATGCTGCTTGTTTCCAATTTATTGATACAAGAAGAGAAGGTGGAGGCAAAGAAAGGTTTTTGATAACCAAAGTCCAGATAACAACAGGTCCGGAACAATCAACGCTGACTGGAAGGGAGGGGCGACGTCCATACAACAACATGTAAGGAAGGTCTTGGTGACGCCAAGTGACATCATACGCAACACAGACGCGTTTCTGTCAGTGTCTTGACTTGATGTTGTTATCTGGACTTACTTCTGGTATCTTTCACCGGAAATGTGAAATGTTTGACAGGAAAACAAACTTGATAGTGTGATATAAGTTGTCCTTGGCTGTCTCCTTCACTACTACCTCGACCCCTCCTTCTCCTCCACCTTTCCTTTTCATCCACTCCTTTATCTCTTCCCTCCCAGTGATGTAGCATCTGTACATTGGTTTCCACTCATATAATTTACTTCACAGTTCCGAAGTGGGAAACAACACACAAATCAGAAACACAACAAAAATCTGGCGACGGGATAATATACAATAAGTCCCAGATTTTAACACCTGAACTGGACATTTGTGTTGGGTAAATTACAAAGAAATTCCAACAGAGTGGTCGGTCCAATAAATTGTGTTATTAGTAGAGTCATCAGTCGTTAATTACTACCCATGGTGAATTGTACAGTCACCATTTAAAGTCCTGCATCGGGTGAATGAAAAAGTGAGCCATTGGAGTGAATATTTTGAACTAATATTACAGGGATCAACAGCTGCAACTTAACTGTAATTTTTTTTTTTTTTTTTTTTTTGTGGGGTGGGTTGTAGAGCTACTGATTTCTCTGACTATGCCAGGGAACAGTGTGGCTAATAGGGGTTCCTATTTCGAGGCGCCGTTTGGAGGAATCAGTAGTCCCCCAACTCATTGACATACAACGATCAACCCATTTAACCTTCTACATGTTGCTGATAGGGAAAGGAGGAGGAGGAGGAAGGGGGAAGAGAAGAAGAGGAAAAGGAAAGAGGAGGAGGTGGAGAAAAGTGGAGAGGCGCAGGGAGGAGAAATGGGGAGAGGTGACCCAGGTATCGGAAATGTCAAGAGGATATTCACGTCACACACGAGGTCAATCCAGGCCGCCGTTACGAGATTAGGTCACTTGTATAGGGGAAGGGAGAGGGGGCAAGGAAGAGAAGGAAGGGGTAGAGGAAGGGAAAAGTGGAGTTATTATATTGAGTGGAGTAATTATATCAAATGGAGTAACTATGTATATATATATTGAGTGGAGTAAACACGTCAACTGTATAACTCCAGGAACATGAATTATAGCCAACCAACCAACCATAACTACTCTAACTAAATGGATTACCCTCACTGTTCACCACCAACCACCACCACTACCACCACAAAGCCTGATAGGTAGGTACAGTAGCTAAGTAGGTAGGTAGGTAGGTAGGAGTTCGTGGGTCTTCCTTACAACCCACCACCACCCTCACTCTCTCTCCCTTACCTAACCCCCTCGCCCACATACTATGAAAAGGAAGGCGGGAGGGTAGGACGCTGTGCTTTCTATTTCTTTCTCACAATACTCTCTCTCTCTCTCTCTCTCTCTCTCTCTCTCTCTCTCTCTCTCTCTCTCTCTCTCTCTCTCAATCACACACCTTTTCCTTGGAAGGTGTTGTAGGACTATGAGCGTGACTGTAAATAAACAAAAAACAGTAATTAAAACTAAAACGAATTCCAAACCTACAGTATACACGTATTCTACAAACACTGATAAGATTTCCTGGCTGAATTCTCCATTAGCGGAATAATAGTTGAATCAGTCCTACAGTGAACTATATAACATTAAATTCTTCATCAATCCATGGTAAAATTTCAGCCTTTTTCGTTCATGTCATCCAGAAACAGATAGACACAAGCCAGTTTTTTTTTATTTTGTATTATTATTATTACAACAAGACAAGATAGCAACGAAGGACAATAATCCAATTCCCAGGGCGGGGTTGGTGACCCTTGTGGCGCCCTGACGTTGTTTTCTTTTGCGTCGTGCACCCTGAAGACATAATTTTTGGGTAACAGCATGGCTTGGGAGGGTATCACAATCTTCCTTCCTCAGTCCTCTTGGCAATATGTTATGGTTTCATCCGACCTCTAACTTCCTCTCGAGGGATCGGAGGAAAGCTACGAAAAGGAAAGGTGCAAAATGTGACCCGAGATTGGAGGATGGAGGACGATACACACACAAATACAAAAAGTGCTGGTGGTGTGCATTGCACATAACTCCTGCTAAACTGAGCGGTGACATCATCATATCCAGCCAACCAGCCAGCCAGCTTGTGTATCTTGTACCCCCCAACCCCAAACAACCCCCTCACTATCTAACTAGCACGACTCCCCCCACCCCCAGCCCACTGACTAACAGCTGGAATCGATTTTGCTGTATACTTTCGTTGAATCCAATTATTCGCCTCTCTAAGAACATCCAGAGAGGGAAAGTGTGAGGTATTATATTGGCACTTTCCTCTCAGGCCAACCAACGCGCATGCTCAACAAACCTTCATGCAACTCTTCTTCTCCTCCCTCCTCCACCTCCTCCTCTTTCTCATCAGCGGTCTGTCACGTGATTGCTCTCTCTCTCTCTCTCTCTCTCTCTCTCTCTCTCTCTCTCTCTCTCTCTCTATCTTAGCAAGGATACACACACACACACACACACACACATGGAAATACTGAACTGAAGAGAAAGCAAGAAGACTTTCCTCGGCCTGGAAGACCCTGTGAGACGAGCGAGAAAGTGATAGAGAGATGGAAAAAGGAGCACAGACTGGAAAACAGACTGGAAAGCAGGGAGTGGGTGGGTGGGGAGGCGTGGAAGGCAGGGAGTGGGTGGGTGGGAAAGCGTGGAAGGGAGGGAGGGAGTGGGTGGAAAGCGTGGAAGGGAGGGGACGAGTCGCGGTGTTCCCCAAGTCAAGCGCGGAAATTTCCACACACACACACACACATATGCATACACGGGAGGTTGTCATGACAGCTACATCTCTCTCTCTCTCTCTCTCTCTCTCTCTCTCTCTCTCTCTCTCCGTTGTACCCATTCCACCATCACCACATGACGTCTGGCCTCCTGACCACAGCCTTTACCTAGGGACTTGCCGGTCTGGTGGTCTGCATGTGGTTATGTATTGCGTACTGCTTGCCAACACACACACACACACACAGACAGGTCAAGCGTTTACAGTGACCTCTGGTGGCAGCGGACAACAAACGCCAGCCAATCAATCAACAGGTCGGTCGGTCGGTCAGTCATTCAGTCAGTCAGTCAATCTATCAGTCAGTCAGTCAGTCAGTCAATCTATCAGTCAGTCAGTCAGTCAGTCAATCAATCTATCAGTCAGTCAATCAGTCAATCTATCAGTCAATCAGTCAGTCAATCAGTCAGTTAATCAGTCAATCTATCAGTCAGTTCGTGTTGTCTATCAGTTTGGCGTAGTTTCAGATAAATATAGAGGTATTATTAGGAACTATAAAGTGTGTGTGTTAGCTAGATAGG
>JAWQEG010003434.1:0-13985 GCA_033782935.1 Petrolisthes cinctipes | reverse complement strand
CACACACACACACACACAGGAGGATTTCAATACCAATCTCAAACTCCATATGCATAGCGAAAGTAACATCAACAAACACACAGCGTTCATAAATCGTGCCCTTGATGTTTAGTGAAAATATTTGAAGTGTAATTTTCCTAGACATAAAAGCATCCACACGGGATTGCAAACATTGCGTCCACAATTTTCCACCAGCTTGCCCAAAAATTTAATCATCTGCTGACAGTTACTCGAAAAAAAAAGAAAAAAAAAAAGCATACCCTCACACCCAGAAAAAGGTACACGTATATTCCGCCACTTTTATATTATATTTTCTCCCAAAATATAAAACCATAAAGAATGAACAGGTTACCTTATGCACGGTTTCCTCAGTAATAAGAAAATAATCAAATGCCAAGAGGTTTTGCCTGCTGTGATGTGGGTTAGTATGTATGTACTATTGGCTAAATGAATTCGTTCACACGCTGTTGTTTTCGAGTGTTTACAACATTTTAGATAATAAAAGACTAAATTAAGGAAATGCAATACAACATTATTATTAGGTTTGTTATTTTGCTAATCACCGAATCACTAGGTAGACAATTCATTGCAGTACTTTCACAATAATGAATGACCTCTCTTCACGTACAGTATAACCTGTTAAAGAATTTTGGCTCCCTTTGGACCCGAGCAGCACACTTTCAGTTTTTCAACTGTCCCTCTTTTCCTTCTGTTTGTTCGTAGTTGCTGTCTGTGCTTTCTTTATCTTCTCCTTTGTGGCTTTAAAGGGTCTTTCAAGTCAACACTAAGCGCACGCCAAGTCTTTTATATAAATATATATTTTTAGATCATTTGGGCTTCTTTATTCGTTAGATTTATTTAACAAAAAAACCTTCCCATTCACACATTGACATATACACAACACACAAAAGAAAGAAAAACAACCTGCTCACACCCACACCTAAACAAATGACACTCACGACCACAAACACAGCCACACAAAAACCAGGTACAAAAACAGAACACAGAAGGGCCAGCGACTTGGAGAGGGAAACATCCAACCTTTGGCTGCAGCTGGGCCCACTCAGCTGTTGGGAGTGGGTGAGGGAATGGAGGGGGACAGAGGTGGAAAAAGGAAGAATAAAACCGGAGGGAGGGAAGACGGAAACCAGAACACGGTTAGAGGAAGATGGAGAAAAATAACTATGAAAATAAGAGTAAGAGGAGGCTGTGGATTTAGGTCAAAGAAATAAGTGGAAAAAAAGTGAGAAAAAGAAAGGCGAGAAAGAGAGCTAGTTCTACACATTATTTCTAACCACTATAGTGCAGTTGCGGAAGGGATCTTCTTTACCTCCATGGGGGTCTCTCTATATCCTAACACACACCTTTAGTTGACCATCATGCTCTCTTGCTTAATCTTTATGTTACATTATAATTAAAATATCCTGGCAACTCATCTACCAATAGTCTTCATCGTTATATAATATTCTGTAATTCATATATTCATAACTCTTCCATTACTAGACCAAAGTGTGTGTTAGGGTAAGAGCGACCCCATGGATTTATGGTATAGAAACTGCCTTACGCATCTGTACAAATGATAGCAAACAAACACATACGCAGAAGTGTACCTGCAATATCTACCATTGATTTTCCCAACACTTCACGACTTTCTCTGACTGACACTTCCTGGCACTATGTTTTCCTTTGGGCTCTCCTTTGCTTTCCCAAACACTCCCCTATTATCCCTGACTAATGCTTCCTGGTAGGCTACAGTTGCCTGACGAAGTTCGTTAAGCCCGGATTGTGTGTTTTTTCCAGTCACATGTAAGATATGTAACGTAATGTTGGCACAGTTATATGGGTGTTGATTATATTGCAAATATTGAACATAGCATATGACACATTTCATAGTTTACATTATTACAGAATCATAATAATACAGAATAATAATAGCACACTAGAATGATTCAATGTTTACTGTGGCACAAGTTTAATTAGTGACTAGAAAATAATCAATGTATGCACCCAATCAGGTAACTGTACCATATAATTCCATCTATCATTGATTTGCATTATCCTTAGTTTCCCGTGCTCTCCCTATCTAGTCCAGCACTCGACTAATCTTCCATCCACTCTCTAACACTCACCGACTTTCCCTTGTCTGGTCCAACACTCCATGACTCTCCTTGACTTACACTCTTGAGAGTAACTAGGCTGGTGGAGAGTATAATGGTCAAGTAGGTTGTTGTACTCTGGTGTTTCTATCCGACTCATCCCTTTCTCCTCTCACTTTTATATATTGTTATGAAACGGGGCCTTTAGGTAAATGGGAATTATCTGACTGCGTTAATTTCCGTAATGAAACGGGTACACTGAAAATATAGCCTAGCCTAACTCCAGAATCGCAACAAGCAGGTTCTGTAAGCAAATAAAAATAATTACTGTACTAGGTTTTGAGTAGAAACACTAGTTAAATATTCTTAATTCTATTGTAAACAAACCGGTATACACAACAAATAAAATACTGGTATGATGCCACAAGAATTAAGGGAAGCAACATTTTGTGGTTAATTTGGAGTCAATTCTGTTTCCTGGCATAGTTTGGAGGAATCGGTAGCCCTCCGATTTCCATAATAAGTTACTCCCCTTAAATAACACAAGAAATTAATGACAATTGATATCACTAGGCAGCACCTGGTGGGTAAGACACCGAGTACTGGTAACACCCAAATGATACCAAGAAGGTTGATAAAACAACAGGATAACACCAGATTATTATTATCACCGAATGGATAACACGAGAAATGGTAGCACACGAGAATAATAACAGCACACTAGAATGTTTCAATGTTTACTGTGGCACAAGTTTAATTAGTAACTAGACAATAATCAATCAACGCAACAAAAAATGTTTTAAAGACTACATTTGAATAATGTAGGGTAAATTTATAATGGGAAACAAGGGGGAGAACGAGTGTCAGCTGGGCAGCTAATACACAATACAAGAGCCCTCAACTTTCCTCCACAGCACACCATACATCCAGTTCAAAAGTCACTATGGTGCCAAGCTACGCACAGACCGAAGTGTGAGCTAATGGAGGTCAAAAGAGAGAGAGAGAGAGAGAGAGAGAGAGAGAGAGAGAGAGAGAGAGAGAGGGGGGGGGGGTGAGGGAGGGAGTAGAAATTAGTAGATGAAAGCGAACAAGAGGCAAATGTGAGGAGAATGAGAATAAAATAACCAGGTGGAAAAATGTGTACGACAGAGCAGCCGGCATTATCTATTCGTTTTTTAAATGAGGTGGTGAGTGGTTATGTGTCCATTGAATTACTTCATTTAATTGGTAGTATGGTTGTATGTTGATTGCATAAGTGCACTCTCATTTTCATCTTGCTAAGTGCTTTGATAATTATACTCATTACATATATGGCGGTTAATAATATCCTTCATATTTTATATATATATATATGTATATATATATATATACCAAGCTGTTTATTATATATGTTATTCTCGCTAGGGCTTTTAGTTTAGTCAACAGGGTTATCTGCATCATTATGTCACTGGGACAAAGAAGATGAGGAGAATTATTGAAGTGAAGGGTATCTTGGATGGTGATACGGTGCGTAGAGACAATTTCCTCACGACCATTTCATCCTTGAAATTTTACATCGAACTGGTAATAAATATAATATAAACGATCATCGAATATTATATTATATAATATGATTCGCCACAATGTTAGTAAATGTTAATCTTGTTTCACATGTTTGTTACAGTACCGTAGAAGGGCTTATGGACCCTGTGCTCGTGTATGATAATTGGAGGCTTCTGATTCCTCCTGACCATGCCAACGAAACAAGATCCTTCCAAATAGTTGGTGTTTCGTGGCAGTATTTGAAGGACTCATATACCTCCAATTTTCCCACTACAACACAGAGTCCCTTAAATACCAGCATAACTATACACCTCCGCCAAGGTTGTATCAATACATAAAGCTATACGTATGCTTAAATCATGAATAATCAACAATGGGGAGAGACAGGTGAGTGAGTAATATACCAACATCGACAACATGAGCCAGGTATAACGAGATATATGACACTAACACGACGTGGCGGAGAACCAAGCTTTTCTATCTTACGCAACCCTGACAGGTAAGGAAATGTATGGTTGAGTTAGATGAAGATTGGTTATGCTAGAAAGCGCTTCGTACTTTTAGGTCAGAGTACGTAAGGCTGGGCAGAGTAAGGCTGGACAGAGTAGGTTAGGGGTTTATATAATGCCTGGACAATTTCTATGAGTTAATCCCTTGGGAATCTATTGTCTGCAAAAAGGTGGGTAATCCTCTCTTCAGCTGTCCCTCTTTCCCATCCTCTTCCTTCGTATTTGCTGTCCTTCGTCTTTGTATCCGTGGTCCTTGGGGTACAAGGTAACACTAGTCTAGCACAATCTAATTTCTTCCCGGTTATAATTTTAAGATGAGTTAAGGGGATAGTAAACTGTCAATTAATCTGGAGAAACCCATTCTCCATAAGTATTCCAATGAACAACAAAACACCATTATTTATGTTAATCTGGTTCTGTTACCTTGTTTACTTTAGAAGAATCAATGTGCTCTAATGTACCAAAAGTATGATTCTCCTTTAAGGCTGAATCAAAGTTGCTATATAAGTGTAGAGACTGTAGAGTACCATGTTGTACAGTTGTGGAAGACAAGGCAAGGTGAGCTTCATAGACAGGTACGGAAGGGGACAACCAGGTCAAAGCAGGAGGGGAGGCAAGTAGTGTGACAACAAGTACTTACATACGTAGTTAGGAGGAAATTATATATTCAGAACGGTAATCAGCTGAGATGGAGTTATTGTGTGGTTCTAATGGGTTACAATCACAACACTCACACTCACTTATTATGCTTGGGGGTAGGATTGTCTCTCGTGTTAAAGAATGGAAGGAGAGGTGTAATGTTGTGTTAAGGACAATGGAAGGCTTCTGATTCCTCCTGACCATGCCACGAAACAAGCTCCTTCCATACAGATGATGTTTCGTGGCAATATTTGAAGGACTCATTTATCTCCAATATCTGACTACATCACAGGGTCCCCTTAAGGTTGAGGGCTGGGAACGATGTGAGGACGAATAGAAATGAATGTGGGGTGAAGTGGTGGGGACAGACGAGTGTGGGGATGATGTGCTTAGTTAGGGTCACGATGAGGTAAGGTGAAGGAGGTAAGGTGAGGGTGAAGATGAAGGTGTGAAAACGGAAGAAGCGCGAAGGGTTATTTCTTACTGTGTATGGAGGTGAGGACTGATATGATTCTGGATGTGGGTGGGTATGGAGTGAAGATGGAAGTGTGTAGGATGAATATGAAGAAGTGTGGAGGTTAAATCAGATACTCTATGTGATTAATGTAGGGAATAATGTTAGGACGGAAGTGTTTGAGAAAAGTGTTTATGCTCGTGGGAGTAGAAGTGCCAGATGAGATGTGAGAAGTGAGGGTGGTGATTTGAGAGTCATATGGAGTGTTATATGGGTGTTAAGGGGGTGCGGGAATAGGGGGACAGGCTTGGGGGGGGGGGTTAGGGGGGGTCGGGGTTTTTTGTGTGGGGTGCGGGAGTAAGGGAGACAGGCTGGGGGGGGGTAGGGGGGGTGCGGGTATAGGTTACAGGCTTTCTACCCACTCTAAGCCTGTCCCCCTATTCCCGCACCCCACCAGCCCCCCCCCCCCCAAGCCTGTTCCATACTCCCCCGCACCCCCTAAGGTAAGGACAGACATACTCAGTAATATGGGTCACATTCACATTCACATTCAAGTCCCAAAAATTCTCATCTCCCCCTCATGAAAGAAAGTCTTTTCAATTAACTTTGCTGCAAGGAAACACTCCGTGGGTGTCAAGTTAATTAATATGAGAAAAAATATTATCCCAGTCTTTTTCCCAGGGATCCCAGGAGTGTTTAAATGGAAACAGGGAGTCTGCAGTGTATAAAATGTTGTGATACTCTTGTTTAGTGGACTAGAAGTATCGGTAAGAGAGAGAGGTTATGAGCAAATTAGAAGGAAAGTGAGAGAGAGAGGCGGACAATAGGTATTAGTAGCAGAAGGAGAAAAGGACAGGGAAAAAGCGAATGTAATAGGGAAAGGGAGAAAAGGATAGGATAGGAGAAAGTGGATAGTGGGTAGCCTATTCGTAAGAGGAATAAGACAAAGTTATATTGGTCTGGATGAGAAGTCGAACATACTGGTAGGAGAAGGTTAGAAGGGTATACTGATAAGAGTCAAAGGGTAAGGGAAACAGGAAAGAGAGGAGGTAGGGGAAGCTGTTGGTAGGAAAGATGGGAAGGGGATAAGATAGGAAAGATGGGATGGGATGCAGGGAAGAGAGAAGGCAGGGGATAATGCTGGTAGGAGAGATGGCAAGGGATAGAAAGCGAGGATGGGAGGCAGGGAAGAGAGAAGGCAAGGAATGGAAAGCGAGGATGGGAGGCAAGGAAGAGAAAAGACAAGGGATGGAAAGCGGGGATGGGAGGCAGGGAAGAGAGAAGGCAAGGAATGGAAAGAGAGGATGGGAGGCAGGGAAGAGAGAAGGAAGGGATGTTAGTAGGCGGGAGGTGAATGGGGAATTTGTATGGATGAGAGAGTTGGAGAAATTGTCGAGGGAGATGGGGACAAGTAATATGGTAGGCGAGAGGGGGTTGACCATGGAGGTGGAATATTCTACCTCCATGGGGTTGACGGCATTTTTATTGGAGAGGGAGCAGGGGTATTGGTAAGGGGGATCCGGTTGGGGAGTTGGGGAAGTGGTATTGGTAGGGGAAAGGGGGCAGGATATATTTGTAAAGGAGGGAGTAGGGGGTATTAATAAAGGGAAGGGATTGGTAGGGGAGAGGGGCTAAGAAATATTGATGAAGGAATGAAAGGGGTGGGTGGGGGGCAGAGAGTGAGGTATGAATCATGCAGCTCATGTGGGGGTTACCGTAGCGTAGAGGAATTGACAGGGACAGAAGAATGGAAGTCAGACACTCTCCAGTTGATGGTTGTTCCACACGAGTGACTATAGCTGAAATGACAGGGTGTGTATAATTGAAGGACACATGTCAGACCGTACGTCAGGGTCTCTCATGCCCTTTTGTTTCTTAGATCGACTACTTTCCGACGCAGATGAGGAAAGAGAAAAGAACAGAAATAAGGATATAAATATAAAAAGAATAGAAGAAGACAAAGGGATGGAGTACAGTAGTCCTTGATTATATATAGAAAGGACAAACATTTTATAGAAACAAAGAAAAGAACAAAATATATACGCAAATAAAAGGGTAATGAAAACTTTTATTATTCGGGGAATGAATATTGCCTTCATAATTATCTCAAATCAATATCATTCCTTAGATAATACTGTATAGTTACACTTAATTTTCCATGTGGGTGGAAGGAATCTATATTAATGTATTCTGGCCGGAAATGAAAGGAAGGGAGGGAAGGAGGAAAGGGAAGGGGTGGAGGGATAGAAAGGATGGAGGGAGGGAAGGGAAGGGAGAAAAGGGATGGGGGGAGGGAAGGAAGGGAGAGGAAGGGGTGAAGAGAAGGAGGAAAGGGAAAGGATGGAGGGATAGAAAGGTGGGAAGGAAGGCAGGAAAGGGTAGGGATGGAGGGATAGTAAGGAGGGAGGAAAGGGAATTAATGTTGTACCCAAGTAATTACCAGGATGATTTTATTAAGAAATATTTTAAGGGGAGTTTCTGCTGTTGGTGATGTAGGGTTATAAGATCTTCACTTCTCACACTATGGAAGGTTGTATATACACAGTACAGAGTTCACAGTACCTTTATTTAGTGTAGTTCTGGTATGCTGGTATAACACACTTATAGTAACAAACGATGTGGCACAGATTGTCTTGCTGATGTACACGTTTGCTGGAGTGGTATGGTCGCGATGTGAGTGTTGGGCAAGGTACGAGTGGTGAGAGCATGACCGTGGGTGAGAGTTGGTATGTTTAATAACGTGTCTATAAAGTAGGTAAGTGTCTTCCTGTCTGTCCCTCGCCATATTTATCAGTGAGAAAATCGACTGACAAATTGAGTAGTTGGCAAACTTGTGTGTGTGTGTGATTGACAGAGAGAGAGGGGTGATCTTTTAATGTTATGGCAAAGGGGGAAGGTAGTGTTATGAGGTCCCAAGCGAGGCTGGATTAAGGAGTGGTTGCCCAGGTGAATACAATAATGACAGGAAATGGTTTATGTGTGGGAGGGACGGACACTACAGTGAACTGGAAGGTCTCTGATTCCTCCAAACCATGCCACGAAAACATCCCCCATATGTACCATTGAAGACTTTTGTTTTCTGGTAGAATTAGGAGGAATCGGTAGCCTTCCAGTTTACCAACAAGAGAATCTCCCTTTAAGGGACACAGCAGTGATGATGACGTATAGATAGTGATGATAACGATGCAGCCATTGTGTGGTAATCTACGGAACCCTGAAATGTAGTCAGAAAATTGGAGTCCTTCAAATATTGCCACGAAACACCACCTATATGAAAAGAGCTTGTTTCGTGTCATGGTCAGGAGGAATCAGAATCTTCCAAATTTCATACATGATCCCAGGGTGCTTAACTTGATAATACATTATAACGCCGAAACACGGACAATGAGTGACTAAAGAGCTTCCAAATTTAATTGTAAAATTACTGAATGCACTGTGCTATGATCCACAGAGCTATTACCGCGTAGAGTGATTATTATACAGATTATTAATTATCAGTGGGATGATGTAGACAATAGTAATATCGATGATACAATGAAAAGCTGGGAACGCTGTTACCTCCATTATTTACGAAATGAGAAGGTCAAGGTTAGGGTGAGATTTAATAATTAGGGTTAGAATTCTCTTAAAGGTGCAAAAGAGCAAGTGAAAAATTTCCTGTTCAGGGCTGTGACTGGAATGATGAAGTTCACATCCAAATAATGTTGATACTCAAGTTGGTAGGAAGGTTGGAACGAAGGGCGTATAATAAGTGAAATATAGAGGACGGTATAATGTTATATAGTGTAACAGTGTCAGTTGGGGGGGGGGGGGATACATTGTTGGTAGAGTCGGCGGCAAAACTCCTGTGGCCACCAAGGTCTAACACTGACTGGCCTTGGTTGCTACATCTGCCAAGTCTATAGTATTATCTTTATAGCGTATTGAGAAAACATGATTTTATGACAACATTGTGGTTGGCCAAGTCAGTACACTTTGCAGCCAACCGAACACCAACGCCCCTGGCCGTCCCTCCTTGCCCTTTGTCTCCATCTTCCCCATCAGACAGGTGACTGACGGATGGGGAAGGGGGGATACAGAGGTTGGGGAACAACGGGCACCGGTGTTCACCTTAGAACAAGGCATTGTATTCTGTATTGTTTTCAATTTATAATATTTTATGCATTACACAATAGGATAAAGTAGATTAATTTTGATTTTTTGATGGGGGATATATTCCCAAAGTTTGTCGGTGAAGTTTGCAGACATGATGTATATTATGCATTTTTTTTTTTCTGTTCATCCAACAGTAATTAAAAACAATAGGTCAACCTATGGAAAAATGTCACTGTTATATCAAGTGTACCATATATCACTTGAACCTTATATCCTTACATTTTACACTAACTTTTATTAATGATGATATGGTTCCTCTGTAACAAATTTTGTTCCAGAACCATACATAATACAGATTATTATTATTATTATTGGAATGTTTGGCTAATAAATAGGACTGACATATATATCAGTAAACCTAATGATTCTGTCAAGACTGGTAAAATTACTAAGCTGTCCAGGAATATGGATGATAAGCACGTTCACTGGAATATTTCTTTGCTTGTGACGTCACTATTTACCCTCCTCCATCATGCATTATATATATATATATATCTTTTTTTTAATTGAGGGGCCTAATATTAATTTACCAAATATCACATGAAATATATATATTACTTTGTTGGATTTTAAATAGAAAGGTGAAATGGAAGTTCCAAATATACCCAGTCCAATGTCCATCCAAGGAGTATTGCCCTGTTCGGTCGGTGCCTGTAACCTTCTCTGGGGAGGAGGTTTCTGTATGGAAGGTAAGGGAAAATGAAAGAAAAATAAACAGGGGAAATGACAAGAGGTGCCAGGGACAATCAGGGAAAAAGAGGGAAGAATAAGGGGAAAGAAAAGTAAAATGACACAGACGAAAGGAGAATGGGGCAAGGATTAGGGTACGAACACGTATATTATAGATGAAACAGGTACAGATGAAGCAGGTACAGATGAAGCAGGTACAGATGAAGCAGGTACAGATGAAGCAGGTACAAATGAAGCAGGGACAGATGAAGCAGGGACAGATGAAGCAGGTACAGATGAAGCAGGTACAGATGAAGCAGGTACAGATGAAGCAGGTACAGATGAAGCAGGGACAGATGAAGCAGGTACAGATGAAGCAGGTACAGATGAAGCAGGGACAGATGAAGCAGGTACAGATAAAGCAGGTACAGATGAAGCAGGTACAGATGAAGCAGGCACAGATGAAGCAGGTACAGATGAAGCAGGTACAGATGAAGCAGGTACAGATGAAGCAGGTACAGATGAAGCAGGTACAGATGAAGCAGGTACAGATGAAGCAGGTACAGATGAAGCAGGGACAGATGAAGCAGGGACAGATGAAGCAGGGACAGATGAAGCAGGTACAGATGAAGCAGGTACAGATAAAGCAGGTACAGATGAAGCAGGTACAGATGAAGCAGGTACAGATGAAGCAGGGACAGATGAAGCAGGTACACAAGAACAAATGGAAGCAGACACAGGAGCAAAATCGTGGGAAGCAGAAGACAAAAGGAAGAAGAAAAGGGAGAACGGCAGAGTGGAGACAAAAGGGTAGAGGAATAAAGAAATTGCCAAAGAGAGTGGAGATTGGAGAAGAGAAAAGGGACAGACCGGAGAGAAGACAAAAGGCAGGAAAATACAGGAAGGAGAGGAGGATGGAGGGAGAGGGCGTAGGGAGGACAACTTTACGGGCGTGTTTTCAAAATTTCTCCCAGCCTGTAATAACCTGCCAGGTGGTCGCCGGTCTCTTACACGCACACACACACGCACACACATGCAACACATACGTATCCACATACGTACAAGTACTGTACATACACACACATTTTGCTGTGTTTACTTTTTACCACATTCCTAATCAACTTAATTTACATATTCTTGCTGATGGCAATGCTACCTCTAGACACAAAATACTATTGTTGTTTTTTTGTTGCCCATACCGTACGTGAATTGCTAAGAATGTGGGTGAAATACTGGTGGGCCTTTTGGTTACTACACTATCACAACATTTTAGTGGGGAAGGATTCATTGTTCACCTTTGACGGAGGTTTGCCGTCTCAAAAACGCTCTTGTTGTTGGCTTGTTGCCCGTCTCAGTATTGGCCATTCACGTTTGACTCATGGATTTTTAATGGAGAGGGCTCCCTCCCCCCTCCCTACTGTGATGATTGTCTAGTCCCTTTTACAGTGCGGCATCTTCTGGTGGAGTGTCCCAGCCTTGGGGACATTCTTTGTAGGCACCTTTCCGAGTACCGGGTGGGAGACGGTTCTTACAGTTTCTCCCAGGTGCTAGGGAAGGAGGCTTGTAGTGTGAGAGAGAGTACCCTCTCCTTTGTGGAGGAGCCTGGCCTCCTATACTTATCAGTGCTCGTGACTGTCTAGTACATTCACAAGCCGTAATAAGCATCCAGGTCTTGTTGAAGTTTCGAATCATCTGACATACCAGTGAACCAATTACAATGCGTATCTTTTTCTCATATTTGCTGGGGCACGTTTAAGGGACCCTGTGATGTAGTCATAATCGATTGATTGATTGATTGATTGATATTAGTCGCCACAACAGCGAGGTCATATAGAAGGTGATAGAGAGGTGAGACAGCAAGCAGGAAGGAAATAAATAGAAAAGAGGGACAGTTGAAGACTGATAAAGAGTGGTTGGGGCCGAAGGGGCACCCAAACCCTTAAAATATTGCCCACATCACTACAGACAATATCCCCCTACGAAGAATGTAGTCAGAGAATTGGAGGTTAGTGAGTTCTTCAACTATCGCCACGAAACAACACCACGTATATATATGGAAGGAGCTTGTTTGGTGGCATGATCAGGAGGAATTAGAAGCCTCCAATTTTCATACATGATCACAGGGTCGTTAATACTTGATCAGACTATTGGAAGCAAGCATGTACTTATTATGGCTCGTGACTGTACTGTAATGCATCATAATATAGAATGTAAGGATTCTACAGCATGCCTATCACGAGTCAGTAAAGGTGAGATGTTCATGGATGTAACTTTTCCAATAGTAAAGAATGTTCAGACCTGTAGTGTAACGTGTATATATATATATATATATATATATATATATATATATATATATATATATATATATATATATATATATATATATATATATATATATATATATATATATATATATATATATATATATATATATATATATAATATATATATATATTGTACCTTATTGTCAGCAAACGTGGGAATTATTTCATGATCCAAATTTCCCCAAGATGATGGAGCCCAAATCTGGACTGAAATAGAGCCGAGAGCCCGGAAACCAGCATATACAACCCGCCGGTAGAGGTCAGAGCTGGTGGCAAAGGCCTTCATTGTCCGCCTTAATGGCTTCCCTGACGTCCAATGAGGTCCACCTAGTCTCTTGGCTTCTTGTTGACTTTATGGGACACTGCTCGACAGACTAATTGGTACTGTGTTGTAGGTAAATGTTACTTAAATTACAATTCTTATAATTTATATTAAGCTCAATATATTATTGCTTAAATTTAAGTTTGCATCTGGTGCCTACTCCGACCCGAGCCACTCCCTTTCAATTTTTCAAGTGTCTCTCCTCTTATTCCATATCCTTCGTGCTTACTGTCCTTTCTCTCTGTCTCCTATTCCTTCGTGCTACGGTGTGTTTCAGGTCAGGCGTTGCACTTCAGATAATTAATCTAACTATCTCCTGTTCTCCTTACTCTTTCTGCTATATTGTAAGATTATATATGTCTTTATTTATAGTCGCTACCTACTTCCCTCCAACTGGTCGGGTTGAGATACTCTTTAAACTTAGTGGTAAAGTCCTCCTGAAACTTAACTTGGCTACATGGTCTATTTTGCAAGAGTCAGTAGTGTGGATTCCTACCGTATACATCTATCTATTGCTATGTATCTTTTTATTATTTATCTATCTATCTGTTTGTATGTCTGCCTCAAAATAATACTCATGAGTGCAAAGTAGTGGAGGTCAACACATGTCAACAACACGTCCGGGTAATACGGCACATAACAAACTGACAGAGTAAATGGATGTAAACACCGGTGCCTCCTGTCCTCCCTCTGGATATCATTAAAGAGCTCGGTTCTCCTTACTGTCACTGTTTTAAAGGAACGATCTATAATTACTCACTCACCCCAACTAGAGTACGGTCAAGAAAGTGAAGGAGAGTGTAGAGGTGAAATTAAAGGAGAGTGTAGAGGTGAAAGTGAAGGAGAGTGTAGAGGTGAAATTAAAGGAGAGTGTAGAGGTGAAATTAAAGGAGAGTGTAGAGGTGAAAGTGAAGGAGAGTGTAGAGGTGAAAGTGAAGGAGAGTGTAGAGGTGAAAGTAAAGGAGTGTGTAGAGGTGAAAGTGAAGGAGAGTGTAGATCTGAATGTATATTACAACAGGTGAATATACAGGACTTCAGTATGTAGTTGAATGTACAGTATGTGAATGAAAATGAGAGAAAGTGTCTGTGAATCTGAAAAAAAAAATTGTGAGTCTGATGTAGATTGTAGGTGGATGTAAACCTGATAAATATGAGTGACTGTGTACGTACGCCTAATAAATGTGAGTGAGTGTGTACGTAAACTTAATAAATATGAGTGAGTGTGTACGTAAACTTAATAAATATGAGTGAATGTGTACGTAAACTTGATAAATA